>CM062291.1:29265621-29424336 GCA_031216915.1 Pictodentalium vernedei | reverse complement strand
CAGCGGAAGTACCTCCCACCAATGCTCATGCAAACAAAACCAGATTTGCACGTATGTACGTCTGCTGCTCAGTAAAATCGAGAAAAAATAATAGTGACTCTTAATAATCTGACGATCATGGTATAAATAAAATATACCCAAAATAGCTTGGTGTACCAAACGTTCACCACTCATGGTGAAGTGGTGTTGACCACATGCCAAAGACTCACGGTTAACACCACTTCATCACTTGTGGTGAACATTTGGTACACCAGGCTGCTATGGGTATATTCTATATATCGTCCACATTCTTAAGTAAAATAGTAATGTCTCAATTGAAGAAGTGAAGAAAATCCAAAAGTTTGAACTTTATAAACAAAATCTTCGAAAATGAAGAAGAAACTTTAAATCTGCCAATCTTAACCTGGAGGGGAGCGCGGTGGCTCAGTAGGTAGAGGTGCAGGCTGCAAGCCGAGAGGTCCTCGGTTCGAATCCCACCTGCGGCAACCGCGTTGTGTCCTTGGACAAGACACTTCATCTCCATTGCCTGTGTGGGGGCACGATGACGCCGTGTACTAAGGCGTACTGCACGTCGATGGTACGCATGTCTTCAACCAATCTAACCCTGCCTGTGTTGCAGTGCGGAGTTACGATGTTGGGGAGCTGGCAGCTGCTCGTCGTTTCTCGTTGGTTCTCTCCGGGTACTCCGGCTTCCTCCACCCGTAAAACTGTCAAGGTCATGATTAGCCATTGTGCATAAGTATGTGACCTTAAACATCAATAAATAAATCTTAACCTGGAAAGTGTACGACATCACGAAAAAAACAAAAGTTTTTAAACATGAAAATAAGATTCAGCCCTGTATGCAGAACAGAATTCAGTATCCATAATAGCATTCAAAGGTGGTGATGTCCTCATTTGATTTGTGAATTGTCATATATACTTATATAATTACTAGTATATCAAATAAAACTAGAACGTTTTTAATATTTAGTTCCATGGTGGCTTAGTTGGTAGAGGTGCAGGCTGCAAGCCGAGAGGTCCTCGGTTCGAATCCCACCTGCGGCAACCGCATTGTGTCCTTGGGCAAGACACTTCATCTCCATTGTCTGCTTGGGGGCACAGTGGCATTGTTTACTAAGGAGTACTGCACGTCAATGGTGCACTTGTCTTCAACCAATGCTAACCCTGCTTGTGTGGAGTTAGTATTTTGGGGAGCTTACAGTTGCTTGCCATCACTCGGTGGTTCTCTCCGGGTACTCCGGCTTCCTCCACCAGTAAAACTGTCACGGTCATGATTAGCCATTGTGCATAAATATGTGACCTTAAACACCAATAAATAAATAAATAAATATTTAGTTCATTGCATCCTTGACCAGGCATGTTGGCACGCTCCCACAAATTCCAACAAGTCAAAGATGTGAAAATTATGATGACTGACATTAATCTAGCACTTTACCACTTAAAAAGCACCAGACTTCTTCATGTACATGATAAAAATGGCTCTGAGCAAAGCAGCTGACTTACAGTCTCACATCTCATCTTGGAATTTTCCACCCTGCACTATTGTACTATTATTAATTTTCTGCAATTTTCCACCCGGTCATGATTAGCCATTGTGCATGAGTGTATGACCTTAAAACACCAATAAATAAATTAGGCTATAAGGTTTTGCCTTGGTGCAATTTATGGGAGAGTGCCTGTAGGCACTCTCCCGTAAATTGCAACAAGTCAAATCCATGTGAAAATTATGATAACCAAAAGTAATTTAGCCCTTCACCACTTCAAGAGCATCAGACATCTGTGTTATAAAAATGGCTCTGAGCATAGCGGTTGGCTCACATATTGGAATTTTCCACCCTATAATATTATTCAACCCTGTACTATTATTAATTTTCAGGAAATTTTCCACCCTGTACTATTATTTTGCCCTGTACTATTATTAGGCACTCGAGAGTATACAGAGTACTTGTATTTTAGATACCGGTATGCATCTCTAAACACCACATTTCAGCATGTTACAGCTAAGGCTGTCACGATTATGAATTTTCATAATCGATTATTTTGTCATAAAAATCGACGGTTATTCGATTATTTATGGTTAATATTTGTGACTCGTTTCCTAGAACTTCGTCTATGAAATAACTTGGGAGGCGTTAAAAATTAAATATCCTAATCGTAAATGAAGCAAACGAACACCAAACCTTGACAAAATTGACAAAACAGAATCTACATCGCATAGATTCAAACTTCAAATCATAGAAAAATGCATACTAAACTCACTAATGGCCCCATCTGCGCCCAATGTGTAATGATTATGAATTTAGCCTTAGGGAATGTCAAGTCAACAAAGCTTTACACGTGGAAATGATACTTCGGTTGCGGTAAGTTGGCGAACAAAATAAATCATCATACTTCAAAAATAACATGGCATTTCAAAGTTTTTCTCTCTTTACTTTCCGTATGTTAAAATTGCTTATCAAGTATCAAATTGATAAAAACAAAAACAACTCAACACTCGACGATGTCTTATTGGCAAGGAATACAATGTAGCCATTGACAGTAAGGCATCATCGAGTGTTATGTTATTTTTGTTAAATTGCTATCACCGCTAATGGCAGTGAGCCACCGATGCTGGAACCGGAAAGTTTGGCCCATGAATGATAATGATTCCGCCCCTGTTCAGTGTGAAAATGCTTTCCCTTTGGGGGCTTGATACTCGGCAGAAGAATACAACCTCGTAACAACGTTGATGTTTTTTTTTTGGCGGGTCACATGACTCACATCAAAGGAATGAGAAGTATTGGGAACTTAGTGATCATGCATACGGTGATGACTGGGTTTCGGTTAATTTTAACTCGCGTGGTGCCGTGACTTGAAGCTATATATTGGTTATATGTTTTAACCCCGTTCACACACACATTTGTTGTCGAAAAAGTTCCTTTATGTGAAACAATAGCTTGTGAATGAATATTTCCCCTTTGTTTAACAAAAAAAAGGTATGACAGCACATGTCCAGTCAAATAATCGATCATTGAAAAAAAACGTTGATTATGACCTCAATCGACGGTTGATCGATTTTTCGATCATTCGTGACAGCCTTAGTTACAGCGCTAAAGTAGTAAAAATTCAATAAATGGGCAAACCAACCAGTTTCCTCAGGATGACCGTATCTTTAAATAACTTCTTGTGATTTCCATGGTTGTGTTCTTAATTTTTGGAGTAGATGCAGCGTATTATCCTACTAGCTAAATATACCATGCAATTCAGCTCAGATATTTTTACATCCTATGGATCAAACAATGGGGTGCAGACACTGCAGAAGTTGAGATAAAAATACCAATTTTAGAATTTCAACTTGAATAATTTGTACATGTATTGTGACATTGATATCAAATTGCAAAAAAAAATTAATCGACTGTTAAACATTTATGTGGGTCGTAACAGCATGGGTCTGGATTACTTATAGGTGTTTCTCTAAGGGACTTGAATTTTGTGGTATACATGCATGCGCTGGTGTTTGTAGATTTTTAGTCGAGTTGTGACGAAGTCAAACTCGACTTATAGTTTGGTGAATGGCGGGCGGGCGGGCGGGCGGGCGGGCGGGCGGGCGTAAACAATTGGTTTCCAGATGATAACTTGATAGTGGTTCAACTCACATTCATTAAACTTCATACATAGGTTGGTCTTGGTGGGAGGAAGAACCCTATTGATTTTGGACATGCTACGTCGAAGGTCAAGGTCACAGTGACCTTGAACATAGTAAATCTTAAACAATTGGTTTCCGGATGATAACTTGATAATGGTTCAACTCACATTCATGAAACTTCATAGGTAGATTGGCCTTGGTGAGGGGAAGAACCCTATTGATTTTGGACTCGCTACGTCAAAGGTCAAGGTCACAGTGACCTTTAACATAGTATATCGCAACAATTGGTTTCCGGATGATAACTTGATAGTGGTTCAACCTAGAGTCATGAAACTTCATAGGTGTGTTGGCCTTGGTGCGAGGAAGAACCCTATTGATCTTGGACTCACCAGGTCAAAGGTCAAGGTCACAGTGACCTTGAACATAGTATATCGCAACAATTGGTTTCCGGATGATAACTTGATAGTGGTTCAACCTAGAGTCATGAAACTTTATAGGTGTGTTGGCCTTGGTGCGCGGAAGAACCCTATTGATCTTGGACTCACCAGGTCAAAGGTCAAGGTCACAGTGACCTTGAACATAGTATATCTCAACAATTGGTTTCCGGATGATAACTTGATAGTGGTTCAACCTAGAGTCATGAAACTTCATAGGTATGTTGGCCTTGGTGCGAGGAAGAACCCTATTGATCTTGGACTCACCAGGTCAAAGGTCAAGGTCACAGTGACCTTGAACATAGTATATCGTAACAATTGGTTTCCGGATGATAACTTGATAGTGGTTCAACCTAGAGCCATGAAACTTTACAGGCGTGTTGGCCTTGGTGCGAGGAAGAACCCTATTGATGTTGGACTCACCAGGTCAAAGGTCAAGGTCACAGTGACCTTGAACATAGCATATCGCAACAATTGGTTTCCGGATGAGAACTTAATAGTGGTTCAACCTAGAGTCATGAAACTTCATAGGTGTGTTGGCCTTGGTGCGAGGAAGAACCCTATTGACCTTGGACTCGCCAGGTCAAAGGTCAAGGTCACAACTCGACATTGGATCTGTGATCCTGAGCGGCATTTTTTATGCATGAAGCAGTGATCTGTGAATATTTTTGAATAATATTATGTCATCTAAGACGAGGTGACCATGTCTTTAAAAACTATCAAAAAGTGGGATTTTAAAGACGATTTTGTCAGAGTCTAAAGACAGTGCATGCAGATAACTGCATTGTTAAACTGAAATATGTTATTTGTTCATAGCACCTAGCCAGGGCTTGCCTTGAGTCGGGGCTGATCAGCCCAGGCCCCAAGATCAGCCCCGAGGAGCACTTGCTGGGGGCTTTTTTTCAAGCCCCGACATTTTCCACAAAAAAGCACAAACAATAATGGACAAATGGAAAATCAGCCCCGAAAAGGCCCCGACCTCAATATGTGGGGCACTTTTTTTAGGCCCCGACCATTTTACTCAAGGCGAGCCCTGCACCTAGCCAACTTAAGAAATATAGAGATGTGGACGCAAAGGTTCTGTCTTCCAGGGAATCCTCAATAATTCGTTGACGGTGGAATATATACCTAAGACAAATATACCAAGGCACATTAAATCAGGAAAACTTCACATGTGGGGAGCGCGGTGGCTCAGTAGGTAGAGATGCAGGCTGCAAGCCGAGAGGTCCTCGGTTCGAATCCACCTGCGGCAACCGCGTTATGTCCTTGGGCAAGACACTTCATCTCCATTGCCCGCGTGGGGGCTCGATGACGCCGTGTACTAAGGCATACTCCACGTCGATGGTTCGCATGTCTTCAACCAATCTAACCCTGCCTGTGCTGCAGTGCGGAGTTACGATGTTGGGGAGCTGGCAGCTGCTCGTCGTTGCTCGGTGGTTCTCTCCGGGTACTCCGGCTTCCTCCACCCGTAAATTGTCACGGTCATGATTAGCCATTGTGCATAAATATGTGACCTTAAACATCAATAAATAAATAAATACTTCACATGTGAAACAGAATACAGGTTGATAAACGTAGTCTCTGAAGTTGAAACCATTTTGTTTATTTATTAAACTTGTTAATACAATTGAATTATATAATACTGTGCCTTAATTTTATCACATAACCTTGTGTAATACATAGAGGATATGGAATGAGTGTTTTTCTCATATAATATTTATGAAACGAGTCTAAGAATTTCCCGTTTTGGCGAGCCTCTGGTGAGCCCAAATGGAAAATTCTGACGAGTTTCATAAATATTATATGCCAAAAACACTGATTTCATATTCTGTTTATCATATGACACACACACGCACAAATTAGCCACTTAGTATGACTTTTTAACCCATCACCTAACTTGAGTTGCAGACGGCACTTGGAAAAACCATCCTCGTATAACTAAAAATTTCCATTTTGTGCTTCCAAAACATAGGTTATGACCCCTCATTGGAACGAGCTCGTCAAGCTCGTTCCAATGAGGGGTCATAACCTATGTTTTGGAAGCAAAAAGTGAAAATATAAAAAAAAAAGAATGACTTTTTTCTTGTAGGTAAAAGATTAATACAATATAACCCACCCTAAATAGGACAGATAGCATAAATTCTCCCTACTGAAATTATGCAAATGTGATCCAGTTGTATTTTGTTTAGCCAATCAAATTGTCCAGTTTTGAAATTGACCAATGAAAGCTCCCAACTCTAATTATGCAAATTATAAAAATGTGGCCCAGTTTTATTTTGTTCAGCCAATCAAATTGGCTAGTTTTGGAATTGACCAATGAAATTGACGAAAGGCTTTATATATCACTGATTAATATGAAAACAAAATATCAAATGTTTTAAAGTGAACAAAACGGACGAGTCATATGATAAAATTGAATTATTTAATACTGTGCCTTAATTTTATCACATAACCTTTTGCATAATCAATGGGTTACGCAGTAATAATTACCGTGAATGAAAAATGGCCTAAAACATGTGAACGAGAAATGGATTTTAAAAATTTCGAGGCCTGAAATCGAGTTTGAGTTTAGTCCTGGTCAGATGATTTTTCATGGAGTTATTCACCTTGAAATTAGTTTATGATGTGGAAACTCAGAGAATCAGTTTTCCCGACTTTTTTTTTTTGCTCGTGGGGGAATACATGTCATACTGACACATCAATTTTAAAAAAAAATTCACCTGTCTGTCATACATGTAGTTAAGGTACCAGTAAAATGTTAAAGTAGTGGGTGCTCACTTTGTGCAAACCTGGTCCACGAGGCATAATATAATTTTTAAGTGTGGAATGTCATGAGCTTACAGCACAGAAACACACTCCATATTAGTTCATTATTATATCAGCTCTTGGGATCAAACAATCAGCATGGATAAATTGTGGCGGCCTATGAAGCCATATCAGGTCAATGATGACGTCATCGGTGACCCCATATGGAATCTGTTAGGTGTGTGTCAACCATATTGTTTTTAGAAATAAAATCCTCGCCTAAAATGGCCATTGAACAGTGCTGGAAATGAACAAAATTGACGGGTACAGTTTTAAACTCCCGCAAAATCAGAGACGAGAGTAAATTGCACCCGTAAAATGTTAGTGTATGGATTTTCGTTGGAATGCTATCACCAAGCATCAGAAACCTTAACCCTTCGAAACCAAAGCAGTTGCTTTTCCAGCCAGGAACATGATACATCATAACATCATTAAATGGGAAGGCTGTTCAGTAAATGTATAGTGTAGACCAATCAGTATTTTCAACGTGCAGCCCCCGAGGCTGCACGTTGAAAATATTGATTGATCTACCCCAAATAATGAATATGGACTCTTCTAATTGCTGCCATTGAACTGTCATGGCAGATACCACTAGTGTTCAAAGAGTTAAATGTATGAGGAATTGAATTATGACAGTAGCTTGCCACTGGCCACAGTGTACTGCTTTCTCAAAACAACATGCATTTACATGCCCTCACAGTATATTAGTGCTCCACAATATTTTTCAACAAGTGCATTTTTTAGCTCCCATAAAATAGAAATCACGGGTGCTGACGGGAGCAATTACATTCGCACCCGTCTCATTTCCAGGACTGCATTGAATGTGATTAAAGTTTCATTAAATTCTGTAGAGCAAAAAGAAATAATCTGTTTATAATATGTGTCCCATATTGAGAAACTTATTACGATCGGTAACCCCATCCGATAGGTTAATCTTACCGATCGATAATCATTTTAGCATGAAACGATTGCTGGATAGAGTCACTCCCCTTACATTGTAAACTTAGTCTGCTTGTTAATATTTTCACAAAAATAAATTACTGAGTCAATTAATTAAAGGGTAAAAAGGACAAACTGGATTTTGTCGGCTGGTGTAACAAATATGTTGCGAGGTGTTTAGTAGTCGGCTGATGTCTCACCTAATATTGCTCTCACTTCGCTTCACATGACTCCATATGCGACCACTAAACATCCCTTAACGTATAATATCACAAATGTGTTTCCATTACTCTGTTATCAATACTCTCATTTCATCTTTATTTTTCATCTTGTAGTCTTCAGTATGCTCAAAGATCATGGAGCAGTTAGGACAAACAAGAGTCGACTGTCGACAGCGCCAGGTTGCTATTATCAGTCAGGATGCTTTCTACAGAGAACTGGAACCAGAGGAACACAAAAAGGCGCTCAAAGGAGTATTTAATTTTGATCATCCAGGTAAATGACTTGTAAGATAACCTTTTTGAAAGTGAAATTTTGCAGTTTTGCAGAGAGTAAAATCTCACATTTTTAGATAACCTACAATTAAAACTAGAGGTCCTGTCATATTTATTTACTAGTGGGTGTTACCCGGCGTTGCACAGGAGAAGATGGTTATATCAGTATACCCTCAGATATGGTCGGCTCAGCCATTTTTGAAATAGAAGGTCAAGGTCACCAATTTCATGGTCAAGGTCACCCCGCATGGGCACCCGATAAAGTCAAAATGATTGATGGGTCAGTATACCCGCACATATGAAATTTTAGCCCAATCAGCCCGTCCGTTTTCGAAATAAAATGTCAAGGTCATCAATTTCAAGGTCAAGGTCACCCCGGCACCCACAACCCATGTTACTTGGAGGGATGAATTACCCCCGTGTACAAAATTTGAGATCGATCAGTCGAGAAATGGAGGAGTTCACCCGGAACAAAGATTGAGAGATAGGTACATACAGACATTCACATTTATATATTAGATTTATTCATTAGTGTTTAAGACCACAGACTTAGGCACAATGGCTAATCGTGACCGTGACAGTTTTATGGGTGGAGGAAGCCGAAGTACCCGGAGAGAACCACCGAGCAACGACGGACAGCTGTCAGCTCTCCAACATTGTAACTGAACTCTGCGCCACAGCACAGGCAGGGTTAGTTTGGTTGAAGACATGCACACCATCGACATGCAGTATGCCTTAGTATGCAGCATCATTGTGCCCCCATGTAGGTAATCAGGGTTAAGTGCCTTGCCCTAAGACAAAACGCGAGAGTGCAAATCAGTCGCTGAAATGGTCACCCATCCAACTACTAACCGCACTTGACGTTGCTTAACTTCAGTGATCTGACGAGATCCGGTTACCGTGATGCCACTGCGCCCCCAGAAGTCCTCTGGTCATAATGCATAGATTAACGCACAGATCGACATGCTATTTGTGCGCATTTCATGACAGGACTCCTAGTTTTAACTGTCTTTACCGTTCATCTGGATATAGTAAAGCTGACAGATTAAAGTTCAGCCCTCGTGGATGGGCATTTTTTCCATGCATATAATTCATAGATGATCTGCTATGTTTACCTGGCAAAAATTTCCACCAATGAAGCACCGGGGTGATGATTTTGCACTCTGCTGTCAATAGCAATTTCTAAAAAAAATAAGCATGCAGTTGTTCTTTGTTTCTTGTGAAAATTTATTAATTTGTTGATTTACCTGGACTTTTGACATAATAGATATGTTACAAGGTTCTGAGAGTTTATATCAGATTCAGCTTTGCCTCACCTGATATGAACTCTCATGTATCAGCCAGCTACACAGTCTTTCGATTTTGAAAATCGTAGGCGCGTTATACATCGCTCGCTACTATTTGAAGTGAGGCGCGCTATCCTGTATCCAGCCCCATCGAGTGATGGCCGTGTTGTTGGCAAGAACAATTAACATGCAAATTGCAATGAAGAATGCATCCAGTAATTGACAGCACTGTGCATTCAGTACGGTATTTGGGCACATCCATATTGAACGGCAACATGGAAGCTGGGCGATTTGGTGCTTTCATGGTTTTCATTAACCCTTTACCTAACGCTAGTAGCAGACGACACTCGTAAAAAAATTCTCGTATAACTAAAAATTTTCATTTTTTGCTTCCAAAACATAGGTTGTGCCCCCTCATTGGAACGAGCGCAACACGCTCGTTCCAATGAGGGGTCACAACCTATGTTTTGGAAGCAAAAAATGAAAATATTAAAAAAAAATTAAATGGCGATTTTCATGTATAGCGCTGGCTGGTTTTGGCCGTTACGTTAGGTAAAGGGTTAAATGAATCCCAACTTTTGGGTCATGACGATGTATTATGCTCCAAGTAACAAAAGAAAAGAGCACACTGTGGCTGTAATTTATGCAGAGCTAATAAATTTGCTCCATTGGTGAATACTGAATGGTGATTGGTCCAGGGAGCACGAACCTCTCAGAGAACACCAGGTTTTTCCAAAGAGTAGAAATAAATAGAATTTATGCTGAATACATTCACACTGTTACTAAAACCCACTGCCAAATATTCGTCCCTTGTTATCTAATAAAAAATAATTGGCTGTTCACACAAGAAATGATATCGCAACTGGAATAAATTACCAGATATTGATCGCTCTCTTAGCAGAACCGAGGCGCACTGTTGTTGGCTCGCAAGAAGTTAACATTGCGGGCACCATGGCGTGCAAGAGCGATAGCGCACCTCAAAATCGAAAGACTGGCTACACACCATGTAACTTATGGTATCAGCCAGCTACACACCATGTACTTATAGTATAAGCCAGCTACACACCATGTACTTATAGCATAAGCCAACTACACACCATGTAACTTATTTATTATGTCGAAAGCTGTAAATCAAAGGATTAATATATTTTCATGAGAAACAAAGAACCACTGGCCATTTATTTTCTAGAAACCGCTATTGACAACAGCTTGCAGAACCATTAACAGTAACTGGCACCGGTACATATCCATGGTGATACTAAACAATCATCGTTGTTCAAAGTGCGTTATTTATTTACAAAATCAAACATATCACTAAAAGTATCTCTGAAATACCCTTACATATATTTACTGTCATTACTAGGGCTGAAACGGTTTGCTCATTTTCGTAACCGACTAACCGAGAGCTATAACCGGATAATATCTGGTTATCCATGGCTATTATTTCACAGAATATGGGATCAAAACTATAGGAATTGGAAAGCAGTATTCTCAAACTATTCCGTAAGTGTGTATACAAATGAACGTTGTCGAGTACTCGACGACGTTCATTTGTATACACACTATGGAATAGTTTCTGTGATTACTCATTACTCACGGAAACTGCCGATCATTAACAAAGTCTTGAATGCCAAAGTCGATTCTTTCTCAATATACACAACGCGACTTCGATGTGTAATCTTTCACAGAGAAGAAGTGGCAGATTTACTATGTTTTAAACGTGGAATGACGATCACTATCGATATTTCGGATAACCGTTTGATGGTTTTTCTAATCGGTTAGGTAGCTAACTGGTTTCAAACCGATTATCCGGTTAACCTTTTCAGTACTAGCTAGTCCTTACCACCTGAAAAGGATTAACAAAGCAATTTTAAATGTTCAAAAAGTCACTTCTATTCTGTTGAATAAACTGTAAAGAAAATGTTTGCCTCAGCATAAAAAATCGAGAGAGTCGTAAAAACAACAAAAAACATTTGGGAGTATATGTAATATTTTCTGTCCATTTTTTTTAAATATTTAATGTTTTAAATCAATAAATATAGTACCTTGAAAATATTTTTAGCTCACCTTGACAAATTCAAGCTGAGCTTATCTCATCGCTCTCCGTCCATCGACCGTCAGCACCCTCTTTTGGTCTTCTCCCAAACCACTGGGCCAATTCAAGTGAAAGTTTGTGTGAGTGATGGTCCCGAAGGGGCATTGCATTGTTGTTCAACTCGATATGTCCAGCCCCATAGGGAATGGGGGGGGGGGGGGGGGGGAATACTCCAAAATATTTTTTAAATCTTCTCAAAAACCAGTAGGTACAATGACCTGATATTTGTTATGGAGCTTCCTTCTGAGGTGTAGAATCAGTTTTGTTCAAACAAAGTTTGTGAAGCAATATTTGGCTTTGTAATGGGAGGGGGTAATATTTTTGGCCCCACCCAAATTTCTATTTTCTGAACCGATGGTCTGATTTGAACCAAATTTGGTTTGTGGTGTCATTGGGTCATAAGTACTTGACTCGTGCCAAAAATAAAAATTAACCCATCCCCATAGGAAGGAACCCCAGGAGCTAAAACTAGAAATATTTTCAAACGCCCCATATTTCCCAAACCACATGGAACAGAGCTGTTATTTGGTATGAAGCATCCTTAGGACCAGTAGAAATGAATGGTAAAAAAAATTGCCATCGGTTATGTTAGGGTGTTCTGTAGAGGGCATCGAAAAAATGCTGAGTTAGCATATTTGCAAAATTTTTTTAAAAAATCTTTTCTCCAGAACCAGTGATCAGAATCTTTTTATATTCGGTATACAGCATTCATAGGGGGGTCAGATACAAGTTTGTTAAAATAGAGCCCATTGGGTCATATTTGGGCTCAATACTGGAGCTCAAATTTTTAACTTAGGGCAATATGGGGAATATTCTTTAAAAATCTTCTAAGTGCTTCAACCACCAGTCAGAATCTTTAAATGTTTGGTATACAGTAAAACCTGTTTTGAGAGACCACTGTCGCGAGAGACTACCTGTCTTGAGAGATCATGATGACCCTGTCCCATTTGGTTGTTTTACTCAGTAATGGACTTTCTTGAGAGACCACCTGTTTTGAGAGACCACTTCTGCCTGGCAGACAGGTTCTGCTGTACATCATTGTTATGAGGTTCAGATTCAAGATTCTTCAAACCCATGATATCACATAATTGTTATCCGTAGCCATTATTTCACTGAATATGGGATCAAAACTATAGGAATTGGAAAGCAGTATTATTACAAACTATTCTGTAGTGTGTGTACAAATGAACGTTGTCGAGTGCTCGACAATGTTTGTTTGTGTACCTACTACGGAATAGTTTCTGTGATTACTCAGTACTCTCAGGAATTGCTAATCATTAACAAAGTCTTGAATGCCACAAAGTCAATTATTTCTCAATATATACCTACAACACAGGTTCAAAGTGTAATCTATCACAAATGAGAAGTGGCAGATTTACTTTGTTTTAACCATGGAATGATGATCACTATCAATATTTTCGGATAAACGGTTGATGGTTTTTCTAATCGATTAGGTAGGTCAGGGTACGTTTTGTTCGGTTTCGTATCACCGTTTGCAAAGCAATATTTCCCAGTCACAAACCAATATCCAAAAGTGATTCTCACACTGCGATACAAAATCTTTGAAAGATTTCAGCTGGCATCATCAACTTTGAAGTTTCAGTCAGAAACAAGTGATGGGGATTGATTCAAGGGAATAAGTAAATCGAGGTAAGCAAACTTAACTGTTTTGTTAGTGTGTGATGCGAACCCATAAAAATGAAAGCATGTTAACCCTTTACCCAACGCAGACGATATCAATATTTATTATTTTAAATATTATTTTTTCAAATTTTTAAAAAAATTTCAATAAAACCATATCATGTGACCCCTCGTTGGACTGAGCTCATTCCATCGAGGGGTCACATGATATGGTTTTGTTGGAATTTTTTTAAAAATAATATTTTTTCAACTGCTGAATTTGCATATTACGCAGGCAGATGCGGCCAATTCGTTGGGTAAACGGTTAAACTGCATTATAATGCCATAGTCACTGTTAAGCCCATGAAATTTGCTACGGCAAACTGTTATGGAGGGGGAAATTTCTGAATTGTGAAGGGAGCATCAGCCCTGAATTTAGGTGCCAGTGATGAAGAAATGTGCACAGCAGGGTATTTCTGGCAAAAATAAAATGAAATGGGTTGGATAATAATAAACTGAAAATTAACTAACCTTGTTCTAAAACTGTGAATCAGTTTTTTCCAACTGATAATCAATGTTTCAAGAGGCGGAGAAGACCACAAATCAAAATTTTTAAAACAAAATATACCCTGTAGGTAACTGGTTTCAAACCAGTTGTCCGGTTAACCATTTCAGTTCTAGAAATGTATAGCACTTTCTGAGATTATTATTGGCATTCACTTGTCACATGCGCGTTAGTCTAATAAGGGAACAATGGCAAATACAGGTTCACCATATTGTGGACTGGTGGGAGAGAAAAGAGCCGGTATTTTCACCTTCTCAGTGTCTGTTTCATATAACCTTGAAATGGTAGTACACTGGAGCCCACTTAATTGGATATCTCTAAATTGAATAACCCTGTTAATTGAATATCATTTCCCAACACAAAACCATTTACCATACCTCCAGTACAAATTTGACCTGTTAATTGAATATAGGTTATAGAGTAAACTTCTGTTAATTGAATAAAAAATCTTGTAACCTGTCGATAATTTACCCTGACTCTCCCCAGTTTTCCTTTGTTTATAGATCCATTTGTCCTCAGTACATCTAATACAGACATTTAATCTATTATATCTTGTTTGACAGAGCTCATGGAGGGGGAGCACTGTCGTTTCGGGGCCCCCCGACTCGACCACGTCTGGTGTGAGTTTGACCCCCCTCTGTGGGGGATGTGCAGCTCCTCCTGCTCCCACGGAGGGGGGGGGGGGGGGTGAACGCTTTCGTTTCGGGTCGCCCGATTCGACCACATCTGATGAGAATTGCTCCTCCTCCGTGGGGGATGTGCAGCTCCTCCCGCACCAGCTGGGGGTGGGGACCGCTTTCGTTTCGGGGCTTCCCGATTCGACCATGTCTGGTGAGAGTTATTCCCCTTCTGTGAGGAATGTGCAGTGTTTTACCGTGGTGGATACTGCGGGAGCTGTTGGTTTTCTGGTGTAGAGATGCCTGGTTCCGGGACTATGCGCCCTCTCCAGTCGACATCTGAAGCTGTCACTAGGGTTGTGACTCCTCCTTTGGAGGCCAAGCTTGGTGGCTCTCTCCGCTTTTCCGCCAGTTCCAACAGGTCCCGTCGTATCTGCTGCTACTGCTGTTCCGTCTACAACGTCATTGGGCACCGTTTTTAGCCGGCCTCGGCTTCTCCCTGCCAGGGTCTGCAGGGATGTCTGTAGTATGGTTGTGGGGTTTTGGCCTCAGCCTTCCCAGACTTCCACTTGGCGAAGTCAAATGGGGCTGCCGACTGAACCCCATACTGTGTCCTCTCAGCCATTGAGCACAGTAGTTTTATACCTGCAGTGGTCTGCTGCGGTGTCTGGTTGTGTAGACGTGGGGGTATCGGCCTCAGCCTTCCCTGACTTCAACTCGGCAAAGTTGGAAGTGGCTTCCGGCCGGACCCTCTCCTGTGGTCTCTGTGCCGTCGAGCACCACAGTTGTCATTGGATTCGGTTGTTCTTAGTGGGACACTATGAACTCCGTGGCGTTTCCGTCCCTCATTCTGGCCACACGACCAGTTTTGGGGGTCCAACGTCTTTTGTGCAGCCAGGACCTTCTGCCCTGCAGAGGTCAGCGGTGACTCTCATGAGTTCCTGCTATGTTGATCCTCAGGGTGTGTCATACCCCTATACACGTCTGGCTTAAGACGTTTTCGGCTGCCGCCCGTCGTCCCATGTCGGGTCTTTTGGAGGATCGTGACCCTTTGCTGGTTCAGAGGGTCAGCGGTGAAGCCACTTTGCCGGTTCGTTCCCCTGTCGAACCGGCCAGTACGGGCAGTGAGCTTAGGGAGGCCCTCTCCTTACTCACTCAGGTTCTGTCAACGAGCCTTCCTGTTGCTTCCAGCGAGACAGCGAGTGGTTTCCAGGCACCTCCTGTGGCGCAGCCTCCCGGGATTAGAAACAGGCCACTTTCTGATCCCCTGGTGTTCCGACACCATGGGAGGCGTCGGCTGGTTTGCCCACGATGGGCTATGTGTCTTCCAACTCAGGGGAAGAGTCAGACATGCTTGATGTCGAGAGCCAGCAGTCTTCGGACTTGGGGGCAGCTCTTGATTTCGTGTTTGGGTTCCTTCCGGATCTCAAACCATCTAACCAGTCAACAGTGTCAGCCAGGCCGCGATCATCGGTCGTGCGCCAACAGTCTATGGAGCAACCTGCTTCTGGGCGTCTTCGACCGTGCCCTTCGGTACAGTTGGTTGAAGCATTTTCAGCCTTGGACTCCAAGCTAAGTTCCAAGGCTATGAAGGCTCTGTTCTTCACCAGGGTTGACACCTTTTTGCCTCCGGCGCGTTATCGTTCCTACGATTCCGCCAATCCGTCGGTCTACCAGACTTTGACGGTTTTGGATCAGGACTCCAATTCCCTCGGGCTTTCCAAGTCCAAGTCTGCCGTCATTCCGATGACGACTCTGGAGTCCACATTGGGCTTATCGAGAGAGATGCTTGGTATGCTTTCTCTCTCCGATCACGTCGTCTCAGCTTTTGCTGCTTATCTGCCTTCAGATAAGATTGACGAGGTACAGGCTCCTTTGCGTGTGCTGTCCAAGGTGCTCATGCATCTTACTCACGCGCATGCCTGTAACACGGCTAATCTGGAATTAGTTCGAAGGGACTCTGTGCGGGACACAGGTCGATCCCTTCCTGAGGAGCAGTACGCTGCTCTTCGATCTGCTTTTTTTGACAGGTCCGCAACTTTTCCATGATTCTGTGTTGACGGTCCGGGATGACGTCCTACGTCATTCCAACGATCAGCTGCTTTTTCTTCAGCTTGATCAGCCTTCTAGGGTTGGCACGGGCCGTTCCAAGCCTAACAAGTACCCTCTGCTTCCTCTGCGATGCAAAAGGGGCTGATCCTTCTGCCACCGCTTCTACTTCTTACTCAAGGGGTAAGGGTAAGCGTCGGCAGTCTTGAGGGAACTCCTAGGATTCTTCATTCAGTAGAGGTGTTTTCTCCTCTCGCGAGCCTCGTCGGGGTTTGCAATGAAGGTCCTCACCTCGACTCGTCCCAGGTTGGAGGAAGGATAGCAGAGTTCACAGACCGTGGGCCACCATCACATCCGATCCTTGGATGTAAGATGTTGTTTGGTCCGGGCTGCGAATATCCTTCCGACGGCACTCCACTCTGTCTCCACTCTGTGCCTTTTCCAACCACAGTTCCTTCAGACATTTTACGTCTGGAACTTTTGTCCACGGAGATAGACAATCTCCTGACAAGGGGGCGATTGAGGTCATCAAGAACATTATGTCAGTGGGTTTCTATTCCCGCCTGTTCTTGTTGCCGAAGAAGGATGGCCGACTCTGACCGGTTCTCGATCTGAGTTTCCTGAACCAGTCTATCATTGCTCCCTAGTTCAGCATGGAGACTTTCAGGTCGGTCCTACGTTCAATTCACCAGGGAGATTTCGCTTCCAGCTTCGACCTGCGAGACGCTTACTTTCACGTTCCGATTCATTGGGCGTTACGGAAGTATCTCAGGTTCTTTTTTCTGGGGCGAGTTTACCAGTTCAAGGCCATGCCTTTCGGCCTCAACCTGGTTCCTTGGTCTTTCACCAGACTGATGTCGCATGTGATAGCTTTCCATCGCATTCAGTCCAGGGTGACTACTTTGGCATATCTGGACGATATCCTCCAGGGGCATTCCAATGCTGCCTTCCTGGAGTCGGATGTCGCCACTCTGTTGAGCTTGCTCACGTCGCTACGTTTCAGAGTCAACGAGGAGAAGTCGGACCTGGTCCCTTCTCAGTCGTTTTATCATCTGGGGATGGCTTTCCGCACACAATTCAATTTGGTGGCGGTTCCCCAGGCCAAGGCTGTGATTCTCTCAGCTTTTGCTCCAACTCTGTCCCAGTCCACATCCGCGACGGCTCGGAGTTTTCTCCGGCTAATCGGTCTCTGCTGTTTGGTGACGGATCTCATTCCTCTAGGTCGGCTGCGTGTCAGACCTCTCCAACACTTTCTGCTCAGTCGTTGGAGGCCGAATGTAGATTTTCTGGATCTGGTGCTTCAGTTTCCAGACTATCTTTATCCTCACCTTCTCCTCTGGACGGATGTTCAGTGGCCTTCGCAGTGTGTTCTGTTGGACTTCCCCATGTCCGATCGCGTTCTGACGGCAGATGCCAGCGATCTCGGATGGGGTGCGACATTGGATCCTCTAGGTCTTTCCATTCACGGGATGGTGGACCAGGATCATGCAGCTCTATACATCAACCTATCGAATTGCCAGGTCCTTCTGTTGTCCGACCATTCGACGGTGGTTGCTTACATTCGGAACCAGGGCGGCACGCACTCTGTTCCAATGTACGATTGGCTTGGGATCTTATACTGCTCGCTCAGGATGTCCGTGCCGGGGTGGCTGTTCATCACATTCCCGGTCGCCTGACTGTCCTAGCCGACTCCCTGTCTCGTCGGGGCAGGGTCATTTCCACCAGGTGGATGCTCCACATGGCGGGTTCCATCGATCTCTTGTGACTAGTTGGAACCATCAGGTGGACACTTTCGTGTCCCCGTGTCCAGATGCTCTGGCTTTCGCCGTGGACGCTCTGGCCCTCCTTTGGGATGGTCTTGTCGGCTACACCTTCCTACCGGTTCCGATTCTGCCTCAGGTTCTCTCCCAGATATGAACCTGCAGTCGTCGAATCCTTTCGATCACACCCGTCGCTTCGGTGGGTGTGGATCATTCTGCTCCGCTCTCTGTTAGCGGCGGTTCCGGCATGTCTTTCTCTACCTCGCAACTTTCTTTGCCAAAGTCGCCCGGGAGGTTTTCAAGTTGACCCGACTTCATTG
This sequence comes from Pictodentalium vernedei, assembly GCA_031216915.1. Taxonomy (NCBI): domain Eukaryota; kingdom Metazoa; phylum Mollusca; class Scaphopoda; order Dentaliida; family Dentaliidae; genus Pictodentalium; species Pictodentalium vernedei. Next base: position 29,405,724 of record CM062291.1, on the reverse strand, counting down.
TGCCTTCGCACATGTCTTTTATCGGGTCCTGTCTCCTCCGTAGTGGTTTTTCGAGACACGCAGTGGAGTTGCTTTTCTTCAAGGAGGCACTCACTCCACTGGTTTAGCCTCTGTGGCTAAGTGGAAGGTTCTTCTGTCGATGGTGTGTGATCACTCTGTTGATTCTGTCACTCCTTCGATCCCACTGCTTGCGGAGTTTTCTGGTATATGTTTGTTTCTGGGGGTCTCCAGCTATGCGTACTTGTCCATGCTTCGGAGACATTTTTTCCTATGTGATACTGCATTGTTTGGACACTCATCCTTGGCTCTCCAAGCTTGTTCAGCTCTTTTCCTTGAAAAGGCCTAGGACTTTGCAGTTTACTCCAAGATGGTCACTTTCTTGGGCGCTGCTCTGCTTGGGGGTGGGGGGCGTTCACGCCTTTATCCTGGATGAATATGCGTTTTCCCACATGCCAGATCTCTCCTGCATCCATTTCTTGATGGACTTGTCTTGCTATTCATGCAGCTTCCGCTCGTCTAGCTACTGGTGATTGTATTACCAATTGTTTTTTCTGCCAGGAGGTGCGTGCATTGTCTTCCTCTTTCATAACTCTGTCTTGTTGTCGGATGACTGATGTTATACTGGCAGCCTTCTGGAGAAATGCTACATTCTCCTTTTCTCTGCGACAGTTGCAGGAGCCGACAGAGACCCTTGGGGCCCTCTTTCTTCTGCTCAGGATGTTGTCTATCCAAGCTTTTCAGCTTTTTAGCTCACCTGACTGAAAGTCAGGGTGAGCTTTTCTGATCACTTTTCGTCCGTCGTCCGTCGTCCGTCGTCCGGCGTGAAGGTGGTGTTTGGGTCTTTTTCTTCCAAACCACTGGCCGCATGTTAATGAAATTTCATGTGAGTAGGGGTTATATAGCGGCATTTTGATTTTTGGGCAAATTAGGTTTCGGCTCCTATTGAGCAGAGGGGTGGGGCAAAAATGCTCCAATTCTTAAAAAATCTTCTTCTCAAGAACCAGCAATAGCAGAGACTTGATATTTGGTATGCAGCTTCCTTTTGAGGTGTAGACTCAAGTTTGTTCAAGAGAAGTTTGTAGGTCTATACTTGGCGATGTTATGGGAGGAGCAAAAATTTTGGCCCCACCCCAAATTTCTATTTTTTAAACCGAGAGGCCAATTTGAACCAAATTTTATGTGAGGGCTTATTGGGTCATAAGTACCTAATTTATGCAGAAATTTTTTTTCCTGTAGCCCCGTGGGAACCACAGGAGCTAAAAATAGAAAAAAATTAAAACGCCTATATCTCAAAAACTGCACGGCAGTGAGAATTTTTATTTGGTGTGAAGCTTTCTTGGGACCAACAGAAAGGATTGGTAAAAAAAAATTGCTATCGGTTTTATCATAGGGTACTTTTTCGGGACTCTGAAAAAGTGCTGAGTCAGTATTTTTTAACACAGTAGGCAATGGGAAAAAAATAAAGAATTGTTTTCTTCCAAACCACTGCTCTAAAAGCTTTCATATTTTACATATAACATCTTTGGAACATTGATTCACATATTTGTAGAAATCAAATTCCTCGGTCCATATTTGGGTTCCCTATGGGAACCCAAATGTTCAAATTAGTGCAATATGAGGGATATATTTTAAAAATCTTCTTCTTCGGATCCACAAATCAGAATCTTTTGATATTTGCTATGCATCATCCTTAGGGGGGTGAGATTGATGTTTGTTCAAGCCAAGTCCCTGAGTTCATATTTGGACTCCCTTTGGGAACCCAAATTGTAACTTAGTGCAATACGAGGTATATTCTTTTAAAATCTTCTTCTTCGCATCCACCGGTCAGAATCTTTTGATATTTGGTATACAGTATGCTTAGGGAGGTGAGATTCAAGTTTGTTCAAGTCAAGTCCTTCGGCTCATATTTGGTCTCCCTGTGGGAGCCCAAATTATAACTTAGTTCAATATGAGGAATATTCTTTAAAAAAAATTTTTTTTTCAGATCCACCAGTCAAAATGTTTTGATATTTGATGTACAGCATTCTTAGGGGCTGAGAGTGAAGTTTGGTAAAGCCAAGTACCTGGGTTCATATTTGAGCTCACTGTGGGAGCCCAAATTATACCAAAAATTTTTATTTTCCAAACCAAAAAGTCGATTTGAACCAAATTTGATATGAGGGCTTATTGGGTCATAAGTACCTAATTTATGCCGAAAATTGTTTTCCTGTCCCCCACGGGAACTGCAGGAGCTAAAAAATTTTTTTCTTTTTAAATGCCCATATCTCCAGAACTACATGGCACTGAGAATTTTTATATGGTGTGAAGCTTCCTTAGGACCGGAAGAAAAAAATGGTAAAAATTTTATCATAAGGTTCTTTTCTAGGACTAAAAGTGCCGAGTCATCATTTTTTAACAGTGTAGCTAATGGGAATAACGTTGAAGAATCTTCTTCTCCCAAAACACTGCTTCAGAAGCTTTTATTTTTGGGCTCCCTATGGGAGCCCATGTATAACTTAGTTCAGTATGAGAAATATTCTTAAAAAATCTTTTTTTTCTGTTACTCCTGTCAGAATCTTTTGATATTTGATTTTTGATTTTCTTAGAAGTGGCAAATTGAAGTTTGTTCAAGTTCTGCTTTATTGATAAAATTGGGCCCAGTAGTAACCAATTCCTGCATTGAAAGCCCTGTAAAGTGGGCAGTGATAGGCATAAACGATTGACCAAACTTGATATTATAATTACGCCTCTGTAAGATGTAGCCTTAGATGCTGAAAGTGACCTTAAATTCCAATAAATAAATAGATAAATTATTGAGTACCCAATATGGGTATCTAACATATGAACACTTTGGGTTACTAAGTAGGGTAAACAATTTTATGTTGAAAAACTGATAACAAGGCAGAATCCCTTGTTTAAATTATACATGACTACTTTGCGGTAATGACAATCTAAAAGTACAGTATCTTGAAAAGACTTTGTGTTGTTTTTTATTAGTTCAATTTTTAGCTTTTCTTGACAAAGTCAAGCTATGCTATTGTCATGGGGCATGCGGAAGTCTGTGAGTCTGTCTGTCCACAATTTGTTCGGCACAGGCTATAGGCCATAGTTCTTATCTATCATCACCAAATTTGAGATGCATGTTCGCGTTGGTGTCTAGATGAGATCGTCATATTTTGGTTATGACTGGCTGCTTACATTGGCTGCTGCAGCAGCCATCGTGAATTTTGTATGGCGCAGCCTACAGGCCGTAGTTCTCATCTGATCATCACGAAATTTCATCTGCATATTCGGGTTGATGTCCAGATGAGAACGTCCTATTTTGGTCTCAGTTGGCTGCACACAGTGGCTGCTGCAGCAGCCGCAGTGTGGGTTGATTTTAAAAATTGTTATCTTACGCAAATTTCTTGAAATTTGGCAGGTTGTCTTAGATTGATGAGTAGATGAGACCTTCCTATTTTGATCGTGGCTGCCCCCAGGGTGGGTGAATTGAGGGGTGAAGTTGTTTTATCTTATTTTTGTTATACCACATTTGGATGAAAAAGACAATAATACGCTGAAAGAAATTGTCTTTGTGTGGTGAATGTAATATGATATTTCAGGCATGTAGGACACTGTTATGACTGCGAGTGTTTAGATCAGCAAGTACATTGTAAATGTGTATATATTTTGCCCACTTGATGAAATTTGATATGCAAGTTGTTTTTTTTTTTGTTTCAACCATGACTACTTTTCCTAAAGTTTGACTTCAAATCCGCCAATGGTAGCATGGCTGCTTCAGCCATGATTTTTTTTCTCCCAATTTCAACGAAATTTCATATGCAGGTTTAGTTTTATCAGTACTTTTCATAATGGTTGGCTTCAAATCAGCCAATGGTAGCATGGCTGCTGCAGCTGTGTCATTTTTCTTCCAATTTTGACCAACTTGGTCTGAGATGGGTAGTTTCACTGGTAGATTAGCCTTGAATGGGGTCGAAAACTAAGAGTCAACCAATGTAGCATTGCTGCTTCAGACATATATTTTTCACTCCAATTTTAATGGAATTACCAAAAAAAAGTCAATAATTATGGCGCAATTTACTTAAATGTTACGTAAGTTAAGTAATTATAACATTACTCTTAGAAATATACCATAAGATCAAGATAAGCTACAGTGTCATTGACACTTTCGAAACTGCACTGGTAAAGGGATTAACACAACATTGAATGCAGTTGGGACCCAAGCCATGTCAATATCCTTGTCAAATTACGCCTGGATGTCAAATTGTATACTGATCAATCCATAAATGGTGAGACTATAGCATAATAAAAAAGCCATGTAGAAACTGCACTTTTAAAAGTCTACGCAACATTGCATGCTTTCGGGACCCACCCATGTCATTTTTCGACTCCTCCCATGGGCCAACTTTGTTTGGGGCCAACCTCTCCCTTGGGCCAACTTCTTTTTCGGGTTGTCTTTGTTTTGGGCCGACTTCTCTCGTGGGATGACTTTGTATGGGGCCGACTTCTCTTAATAATAATAACTCTTTGGCCATCCACTGATTTGTGGCTGTTCTCATAAGAGAAGGCCATCATTCCCTCTGCCCCTCACCCCCTCCTCTCCTCCCAGCATTCAGATATAAAGTGTTTAATAGTGTCCCTCACTTCCCCTTTTTCAACTTCTTCAATCAGATCAGCACTCCTACCCTGTCCCTCGTGTCCCCCCCCCCCCCCCCCCTCAGCCATCTATCCTTTGTTTCTCCACCCCATTTCTTTATTATTCTTCCAGTAAATTTTAATCTATGAGGTATATACTATGGGCATTCCAAGAGAAAATGTCCCAGGGTCTTCACTACTCCAGAGTGCCACATTTGGCATCCCTTTTCCCCATCTCTCCCAATTTTCCCCCTAAGCTCCAGTGATCTTGATCTCAGTTTGAACAGTAGTGACCCCCAAAGGTGCCATCTAGGTACTTTTCAAAGTTCTTTATATTGTAACCCCTGCAGTGATCTTTTCACGCTAACTCCTGCTCGCCAGTTTCGATTGCAGTATATGCTCAACCAGCCTGGAAACCTCATACATGCGTCTTGTGGGCCAATTTGTTTTGTGCTGACTTCTCTCGGGGATCGACTTTGTTTGGGACGACTTCTCTTATGTTCAAAAACATGTGGTCAAATGACTTTTTAAAAGACCCAAAAGACCCGGATCCTCACACCTAATTTTGGTAAACATGGCTTCCCCAGGAATTAGGCACGGCAATAGGCAATGTAGTTGTTAAACATGCGGCAATCTAGCATGGGTTCTACCACGATATTGCCGATTGTCGAGGCTAATTTTGATAAACATGGCACCCCAGGCAACTTGTGGTATTTATTAGCTCACCTGACTTTCAGTCAGGAGAGCTATAGTGATCACTCACCGTCCGTCGTCCGCCGTCCGTGAACATGGTGTTTGCGTCTTCTCCTCCCAAACCGCTGAAACAATTTAATTGATATTTGAGATAATAGTTTATGACATCGCAATTTGATTTTGTTCAAATCAAGTTGCCCCGCCCGTGTGTAGGGCCACACCCAAAAAGTGTGCTGAAATCTTAAAAAATCTTCTTCTCATGAACCAGCAGTAGCAGAGACTTGATATTTGGTGTGCAGCTTCCTTTTGAGGTGTAGACTCAGATTTGTTCAAGAGAAGTTTGTGGGGCTATACTTGGCGTCGTCATGGGAGAGGCAAAATTTTTGGCCCTGCCCAAAATTTCTATTTTCCAAACCGAGAGGCTGATTTGAACCAAATTTTATGTGAGGGCTTATTGGGTCATAATTACCTAATTTATGCTGATTTTTTTTTTCCCCGTAGCCCCATGGGAACTGCAGGAGCTAAAAATAGAAAAAAATTAAAACGCCCATATCTCCAAAACTCCACGGCACCGAGAATTTTTATTTGGTGTGAAGCTTCCTTAGGACCAACAGAAAGAATTGGTAAAAAAAAATTGCCATCGGTTTTATCATAGGGGACAGTTTCGGGACATTGAAAAAGTGCTGAGTCAGCACTTTTTAACACTGTAGGCAATGGGAAAAACATTAAAAAATCTTCTCCAGATCCGGCAGGCAGAATCTTTTGATATTTGGTATGCAACATTGTGGGGTGGATCTGATTCAAGTTTGTTCAAATCGGCCCCCTGGGTTTATATTTGGGCTCAGTATAGGAGCCCAAATTTGAACTTAGTGCATTTCAGGCAAATTTCTTTGAAAATCTTCTCAAGATCCAGCAGGCAGAATCTTTTGATATTGGGTATGCAACATTGTGGGGTGGATCTGATTCAAGTTTGTTCAAATCGGCTCCCTTGGTTTATATTTGGGCTCACTATAGAAGCCCAAATTCGAACTTAGTGCATTTCAGGCAAATTTCTTCGAAAATCTTCTTCTCAAGATCCAGCAGGCAGAATCTTGTGATATTTGGTATGCAGCATCCTTAGGAGGGTGAGATTCAAGTTTGTTCAAGCCATGTCCCTAGGTCCATATTTGGGCTCTGATTCAAGTTTGTTCAAATCGGCTCCCTGGGTTTATATTTGGGCTCAGTATAGGAGCCCAAATTTGAACTTAGTGCTTTTCAGGCAAATTTCTTAAAAAATCTTCTTCTCCAGATCCAGCAGGCAGAATCTTTTGATATTTGGTATGCAACATTGTGGGCTGGATCTGATTCTATTTTGTTCAAATTGGCTCCCTAGATTCATATTTGGGCTCACTATAGAAGCTCGAATTTGAACTTAGTGCATTTCAGGCAAATTTCTTCAAAAAAAATCTTCTCCAGATCCTGCAGGCAGAATCTTTTGATATTTGGTATGCAACATTGTGGGGTGGATCTGATTCAAGTTTGTTCAAATCGGCCCCCTGGGTTTATATTTGGGCTCAGTATAGGAGCCCAAATTACTGCATTTCGGGCAAATTTCTTTGAAAATCTTCTTCTCCAGATCCAGCAGGCAGAATCTTTTGATATTTGGTATGCAACATTGTGGGGTGGATCTGATTCAAGTTTGTTCAAATCGGCCCCTTGGGTTTATATTTGGGCTCAGTATAGGAGCCCAAATTTGAACTTAGTGCATTTCAGGCAAATTTCTTTGAAAATCTTCTCAAGATCCAGCAGGCAGAATCTTTTGATATTGGGTATGCAACATTGTGGGGTGGATCTGATTCATGTTTGTTCAAATCGGCTCCCTGGGTTTATATTTGGGCTCAGTATAGGAGCCCAAATTTGAACTTAGTGCTTTTCAGGCAAATTTCTTAAAAAATCTTCTTCTCCAGATCCAGCAGGCAGAATCTTTTGATATTTGATATGCAACATTGTGGGCTGGATCTGATTCTATTTTGTTCAAATCGGCTCCCTAGATTCATATTTGGGCTCACTATAGAAGCTCGAATTTGAACTTCGTGCATTTCAGGCAAATTTCTTCAAAAATCTTCTTCTCCAGATCCTGCAGGCAGAATCTTTTGATATTTGGTAGGCAACATTGTGGGGTGGATCTGATTCCAGTTTGTTCAAATCGGCCACTTGGATTCATATTTGGGCTCACTATAGAAGCCCAAATTCGAACTTAGTGCATTTCAGGCAAATTTCTTTGAAAATCTTCTTCTCAAGATCCAGCAGGCAGAATCTTGTGATATTTGGTATGCAGCATCCTTAGGGGGGTGAGATTCAAGTTTGTTCAAGCCATGTCCCTAGGTCCATATTTGGGCTCACTGTGGGAGCTTGAATTGTAACTTTGTTCAAAATGAGGAATTTTCTTAAAAAATCTTCTTCTTCAGATCCAGCTGTCGGAATGGTTTGATATGTGGTGAGTAGCATCCTTGGGGGTGAGGGGGGGATTCAAGTGTGTTAAAGCCAAGTCCATTGGTCCATATTTGGGCTCCCTGTGGGAGCCCAAATTATAACTTAGTCAATATGAGGAATTTTTCTTTAAAAATCTTCTTCAGATTCAGCAGTTGGAATGTTTTGATATTTGGCATGGAGCAACCTTAGGGGGCTGAGATTCAAGTTTGTTCAAGCCAAGTCCCTTGGTTCATATTTGGGCTCACTATGGGAGCCTGAATGACAACTTAGTTCAAAATGAGGAATTTTCTTTAAAAATCTTCAGATCCAGCAGATGAATGCTTTTGATATTTTTTATGCAGCATCCTTAGGGGGGTAAGATTCAAGTTTGTTCAAGCCATGTCCCTAGGTCCATATTTGGACTGATTGTGGGAGCTCGAATTGTAACTTGGTTCAAAATGAGGAATTTTCTTTAAAAATCTTCTTCAGATCCAGCAGTCGGAATGTTTTGATATTTGGTGTGCAGAATCCTTAGGGGTGTGAGATTCAGGTTTGTTAAATCCAAGTCCCGGGGTTCATATATGGGCTCCCTGTGGGAGCCCGAATTATGACTTAGTTCAGTATGAGGAATATTCTTTACAAATCTTTTTTTAGATCCACTGGTCAGAATATTTGGATATTTGGTTTCAGCTTTTCTTAGGAGGAGCAGATGCAACTTGTGGAAATCAATTCTCTGGGTTGATATTTAGGCTACCATGTCAGGTGAGCGCCCTCAGGCCCCCTGGGGCCTCTTGTTTTTTTCAGGGTCGGTTCCAGCTTTGTGCTGTTACTGCCCTTTCTGTCTGTGCGTCGCACTTCACCATACGCCTCATCTTTCATTGGCTTTTCTAATGTTTGTGATGCTATGGTTTGATAGGCCTAGGGATCTCTTCCTCTGTCCATGGTCCCAGTGCTATTCAGTTATGTGTGGGTTGGTTATGTGATTCCCTCCAGCCTTTTGTCTATTCAGCCTGTTGTAAACAATTGAGGTAGGTTGATACGAAGTATAAATTTTATAGTAAATTTCCTTTCTTATTATACCTACCGAAATTGTTTACTTGGAGGCCCTCCCGTCTTCTTATTCGGGTAAGAATCCTTCCTCCCCGCTGATCACATAACTCCTGTGTTGTTCGGAATCAAAAGAATGACGAATTGATGCATTGCGCACTGTGACGGAAGTCAGGGATTTGTACTATGGAAGAGCGTCCCATACTGGGTTGCGCCGATGGCTCTCGGCCCAGTTTTGGCTTATTTTTTCGTGGTGTTTTTACACCACTTTTCTTTCCCAAATCTTGGGAAAGATTAAAATAGAGAGTATTTTATCCGAGTTAGGTTCTTCCACTGTAGTGCAAGCCTGTTGTAAACAATTTCGGTAGGTATAATAAGACAGGAAATTTACTATAAAATTTATACTTCTGCACAATGGCTAATCATGACCATGAAAGTTTTATGGGTGGAGGAAGCTGGAGTACTCGGAGAGAACTATCGAGCAACGGCGAGCAACTGTCAGCTTCCCAACATACTAACTTCACACAAGCAGGGTTAGCCTTGGTTGAAGACAAGTGCACCATTGACGTGCAGTATGCCTTAGTACACAGCGTCACCGTGCCCCCACGTGGGCAATGGGGGTGAATGTCTTGCCCAGGGACAACGCGGTTGTCGCAGGTGGGATTCGAACTGAGGACCTCTCGGTGGGCAGTCTGCACCTCTACCTACTGAGCCCCCGCACCCCATTTTAATGTATAATCCCACATTTAAATTTGATACTGAATATGTCATGATGCCAACTGAATACAGTCTATATATATAATAGTATTATTATATGATTCATGATGGAAGATATACGGACATGAATAATATGATACTATTACTACAAATACCAGAATAGGCTTCAGTAGCCTTCCTTAGCTCATGTTAAAGACGGGTCAAAAATGATTTATAATTTACAGCATCAGCAAAATAGAGATGGGCAAATATACCGAAAAACCAAACTGATACCGATCAGGGGTCAGCCTGGCAGCTAATTTTAGGGAGAAGTGACTTCTCCCTCCAGAGACTTTAGGGAGAAGTCAGGAGCCTGGAGGGAGAAGTCAGAAAAAAACATAAAACATATATGACATTGTGACAAAATAAATGTACACAGAGGACACAATTGTGAGGAAAAAAATAAATAAAAGTTATGCAAACATACATACACACACAAAACTAAGTCATGTAGGTTAAAATCCTCCCCCCTCCACTACAAAAAATTGTGCCGTTCATGGTTTCCGAATACCCTAACTCTTTCACTAACAGTGATGACTAGGGTTACCATGCAGTTGATTTTGTATTTGCCTCAGTGCAGTGGTGAGAGTGTTTTTCTCTGTTATAGAAGGTATTCTCTTTTAAAAAAAATATTTAAAGTAGGTATTTAAAATAAATTTCAAGTTCACATAAGAAGCTGGGTCATTCATGGTTTCTGAATGTCCTAATTGAATTGAAAAGCGTAGTTTAAAAAGTTTTCGGTATACTTCATAAATTAAGCATTATTAACAATTTGAGTTAATTTATTTATAAGATAAATGACAAAATATTTCAGTTGTCTCCCTTACCTGCTGCGCTGGGTGATAATATACTGTTCAGAAAAATTACAATTTCTGCCAACCATCTTACATTGACACTTGCGATTGGTGCTATAAGGCATGCCATTCTTATCCATCCAAATATGTGTGATTTCTATTGTAGACTTATTACATTTAACCCCCTTCCAGCACAAGTTTTCAAAGAAAAACTTTTAATGCAAATTGCGGGGCAAATTTCAGTGCAACCAATTTTTCTGTGGAACAGAGTGTTACCGTAAGCAATTTCGACATTTGTATGGATGAACTGTCTCCAACACATTTTTTTTGGTTTTGAAATGGTGGTTAACTTTAATAAATTCTAATTAACATGATGCGTGTCATGTGTGATTCGTTGTTTTTGCTGACACCTTTGTTTTTAAATAGCATTTTGTGCTGGTTGTTATCAGTTAGGGCATATTGTTCGAACAACTACGCCATTACAACTCTTTTCAGAAATATAAAATTCGGCTAGTTTAGGTTATTTTCAGAACCATATGACGGGTTTTAACAGCAGCCGTGTTTACTTTTTTGTGAATGCGGAAGCGTTTTTTTGGAAATAAAACATAAGAAAATATAGTAAACTGCCATGTCACCCAAGGAAGTTTTGGAGGGCGACTTGAATTTTGCCCCCACTGTAAGCCAAGGCAACTTGAGGAATGACAAGGCAACCTCTTTGCCCTAGTCGCCCACTCAGCTGACCCCTGATACCAATATCATGGGGATACTGAAAAACTGAACCGAGCGATTGTTGAATACCGAAATCATCTTAATTTCCAAAGTTTCCTACATTTGCTATTTATAAGTCCCTGTTGAGGTCTGATAACAGTTGAAAAGCTCATTTTCATGAAAGAAATGACTGATTTTCCTTTCAAGTTTGTTTACCCTCAGTGGACTAGGTAGCCGTCCTGAATTCCCACTAGACAACAACCTGTACATGTCCATTAGTAGTGCTTTCTAGTCAAGTCTTGGCTGCCTGTTCTCTTGTCAGCTGTACCTCCTAAAGATGGCATGGTCAGGGCACATGCTCTGAGATCGCAAAAGCTTGAAATACAGTTAAAACTAGAAGTCCTGTCCTGAAATGCGCACAAATAGCATGTCGATTTGCACGTTAGTCTATGCGTTATGACGATGGTAAGGCTATCAAATTCTGCACATACGGCCTGTGCATAAGCAAAGTTTCAGCCAATGGACCTCTGGGTAACCTGGAGGTCCATTGGCTGAAACTTTGCTTGTGTTTGCTATGGGTAACAAGGAGAACCTGTCATGCTTTTGGTGTATTTGCGCGTTAGTCTACGTGTTATGACGATGGTAAGGCTATCACATTCTGCACATACGGCCTGTGCACAAGCAAAGTTTGAGCCAATGGACCTCCGGGTAACCCGGAGGTCCACTGGCTGAAACTTTACTTGTGTTTGCTATGGGTAACAAGGAGAACCTGCCATGCTTTTGGTGTCATTCGATATGGCAATTGTGCGCAATTCCTACGTGCAATTAAGCCTAGATAAATGCACAGTTCGTGACAGGACTTCTAGTTTTAACTGTAGGTCTTTAAATATTAAGGTGTATTTAGAACAAGTCACAAAATTACTGTAGATATGATCTGTGGTTGTTAAAGAATGCCGCTGTTGAGCTCAATGGAAGTGTCATAAATAGCATTGGGGTAAAATGATAGCACAACAACTTATTCTGTTTTTCCTGATGTGAATTCCTCTTTGATACTACAGTGGAGCCCACATAATTGGATATCTTTTTACTGAATAACCCTGTTAATTGAATATAATTTCCCAACACAAAACCATTTACCATACCTTCAGTACAAATTTGACCTGTTAATTGAATATAGGTTATAGAGTAAACTCCTGTTAAGTGAATAAAAAGTCTAATAACTTGTCGAGAAATTACCCTGACTCTCCCCAGTTTTCCTTTGTTTATAGATCTATTTGGCCTCCATACATCCAATACAGGCATTTAATCTGTTATGTCCTGATACCAACTGCAATACCTTGCAGTGATTGGTCAATGCCTCGTTGATTTTATTTTATGGCGCCATGCATGCGCATATGTCTACTGTCAGCGATTCTTATGTCCACTGTCAAGGAAAGTGTCTCATTGCCATGAGCAACGGTTCATCGCAATGTCTTTTTTCACTTGAAATCAACTGAGACAAATACATTTAACTGAAGTAAAATACACACAAAAGTACTGTTATTACGTACAAAAAGATTAGTTATGTAAACATGGGTAATTGTTTATGAAACCGATTAGATTATAAGGTCTCTTTTCATTAATTTACTGTAACACAAACTGAATCAAATCGAGAGCATCTCGCCCCGTTGATTGCGTACGTAAACATTGAATAAAGGGAACAAATGGAAGAGGCTCACGGCAGTGTTTTTTTGTTATTTAAGATTACAATAAAATAAAAGATTTTTTTTCCAATTCAGTTTTACTTGTGTAAGAACGGGACATATACGTTATTCTCTTTGTTGACAGGGGACATGGTCTCATGTTCCCTGCATGAAACATACATTCAACCTCGGCTGACACCTCGGGTTGAATATAAATTTCATGCAGGGAACATGAGACCATGTCCCCTGTCAACAAACAGAATAACTTATAATATCTTGTTTGACAGAGCTCATGGAGCTCTGTCAAACAAGATATAATGGAATATATGCTAAGTTTATCTCTAGAATACAGGAAAGTGAAAATCCCTGTTAATTGAATATTCCTGTCAATTGATTAATTTTCATTGGAAAAGTGGCTATTCAATTAACAGGGTTCCACTGTATCACCAAATCAGAGTCAAGTCAGATACCAAGCCAATACCGAGGTATACTCCCTTAAAAATACCGAAACCGATACTGAACTAAAAATTCTAATACTGCTCATCTCTACAGCAAAATAATCAGTATTGCCAATTTATCTCAGAAATTTGTATTTTTACAGATGCACTTGATCAAGATATGATGCTGAGTAAAATGAAAGACATTGCAGCTGGGAAATCCATTGAGATACCTACCTATAATTATGTCACTCACTCAAGGTAAAATAATTACAGATCAAAAGACACAGGTGTCGGAAGGTCAGTCAAAGTGAGAAGAGGTGGGGGGACACAAATATATATCTCCCTTAGAATCATAGTTTAAGCCTCTTGCTGTACAGTTAGTCTATAACAAAGTGTACCATTAGTTAATATTCTTTTGTTAACCCTTTGAACTCCAGTGGTATCTTCCATTCTAGTTCAATGGAAGCACTTGGAAGAGCCCATATTCATTATTTGGAGCACAGTGAAACCTGTCTTGAGAGACCACTGCCATGAGTGGCGACCTGTCTTTAATGTACCGATTGGTTTTGGATTGTAACTGACCTGTCGTGAACGACCACCTTCTAACGCGACCAGCGACCACAAAACGGTGGCAAAAATCGAATTTTTCACCTGTCTTGAGCGACCACTGAGACCATATACGGACTGGGTTTTACTCGTAAACTGACGTGCCACGAGATTTATTTCAATTTTTCACCTGCTCTGAGTGACCAAATAGTCGATTTTTGTCAAAAAGAGGCGCTTGTCACATTGCACTTGAAAATATAAATAATTTAGAATAAACGGGAGCTTTATAAATGACTTTGGTAAAATTGCTGCTCACAAATTAGAACAAATCCATACCTTGTTTTTTTAAATATTCGTAAAGCAACCTCAGTTTTAGAAACTATTTGGAAATACAGTAGAACCTGTCTTGAGAGATCGCCCTTTGGGCCACATAAAAGTGGTCTCTCAAGACAGGTGGTCTCTCATAACAGGTTTCAGGTTTTCTCAAGTCAGTGAATAACCAACCACAAAATTCAGAAATGGAAAAGAATAGATTTTTGTAATTACTTTGTACTTGTTCTTTTTTATGAAGTTTTTGTAACAAATTGAAATGGACTGTTATAAAAATTATAAAAATAAATTAGTGTTGAAAATCTTCATTGAAGATCTTAACTCTCAAGACAGGTTTCACTGTGTATCGATGAATATGTTCAGCCTCAGGGCTGCACGTTGAAAATATTGATTGGTCTACCCCACATATTTACTGAACAGTCATCCTATTTAATGACGTTATTTTTTCTAACACTGTATTTTTATTTCGTTTTGCTGACGACTGTTAACTGTTGGGCTGTCTATTCCCAGAAAAACCCGAATGGAATTGAAACACATAAAAAAAAAGCTTTATTGATGACATGAAAAGCTTTGTACAGGGCACAAGCGGGCATATGAAGGATCTTGAAAAAAAGGGGTCCTCCTAAACACCGGGATGATGTGGAATGACACTGGAATGCCATGAAAATGATGCGGAATGACATTTATTTTACAAAATACTCGACCCCAGAATGTATTTTCTTTATTAACTAACAATGTACCTTCCAAGCAACCTTCTTACATCTGGTCCTGTTCACACTTTCTGATTTAGGAAATTATTAGCTTAGTAGACTTTGGTGAAAGGCAACCACAGGAGGGTGCTGGGGGGGATTGGCATGAAGAAGAGGGGAGGGGTCATGAAGGAGAGAGTGGCAGTGGGGGATTTTCAGTCAATAATTACTTTGTGATTTTTTAACCTGGCACAGATGCATCATAGACAACTGGACCTGGATTATACGGATGTTAATGGAGGACCAGCGAGCTGAAAATATGAAGGGGCGGCAGGGGGTGGTACATAAATATTCCTAATTTTCCCCACTTGCCTATGAAGTCTCCCCACTTGACACTGCTGTCTCCCTATTTTTTTCTGGAGGGAGACATTAAGGCTCCCTAAAATTCCCTCCTAGTCCCTGATTCAAGTCAGAATGTGGCCAAAATATCCCACAAATAAGGCACAAGTGGGTTTTCAGTCTATTTTAGTCTGTACTATTTTTCCACACTGTTATTATTTGTTCTTGAAGTAAAGTTTACTGAAGAAGGTTTCGTATTTTTCTGATGACAAAGCCAAAATCATATTTAAATGTAACGTATGCATGACATTCAATAGAAAATGCTACAAAATGGATATACAGTAGAACCCTGTTAATTGAATAGCCACTTTGCCAAAGAAAATTATTCAATTAACAGGGATTGTGTCACTTTCCAGGTATGCTAGAGATGTTAGCATTTATTCTATTATATTTTGTTTGACAGAGCTCCATGAGCTCTGTCAAACAAGATATAATAGATTAAATGCCTATATTGGATGTACTAAAGCCAAATAGGTCTATAAACAAAGGAAAACTAGGGCAAGTCAGTGTAAATTCTCGACAGGTTACAAGATTTTTTATTCAATTAGCAGGAGTTTACTCCTCAACCTATATTTAAGTGACAGGTCAAATTTGTACTGGGGGTGTGGTAAATGGTTTTGTGTTGGGAAATTATATTCAATTAACAGGGTTATTCAGTTAAGAGATATCCAATTAAGTGGACCCCACTGTATTAGATCTCATTCTTTGAGTAAATACTTGTACAAAAAGAATCACATGACGTATATGACACTGTTGATACAGATTACTTTTTACTGGTGACCTATGTGGAATTTTTAACTTATTTGGCAGGTAGGCCCGAAACTGGGAGCGTGGTGGCTCAACGGTAGACTGTTTGACTTCTGTGCTAGAGGTCACAAGTTTGATCCTCGTCCGGGACGGCCCACGTTGTGTCCTTGGGCAAAGCACTTTATTCCGGTTGCCTACATGGGGGCACGATGACACCATGTACTAAGGCGTACTGCACGCCAATGGTGCACATGTCTTCAACCGCCGTAACCCTGCTTGAGCGGAGCTTGAACAGAATTAGAATGTTGAGGAGCTGAAAGTTGCTCGTCGATGCTCGGTGGTTCTCTCTGGGTACTCCGGCTTCCTCCACCCATAAAACTGTCACAGTCATGATTAGCCATTGTGCATAGTATCTGACCTTAAACACCAATAAATAATAATAATAATAGGCTCGAAACTATGTTATGTGCATTGGGGAAACTTGACCAAAATTATATACTATCCAAACTTTGAAAAAAAATCTTCAAACACTGCACAGTTTGGGAACAATTACATTATTTGGGCACCTGGAAATAAGCAGACTGTCATCTACAGAATGAGGTCCCCAGAGGGTGAATTTGGTGATGCTACCCTGCACAACTGGGTATCATTACTAAATTTACCTTCCCCACGGGAACCCCGGGAAGTGAAGCAGTGCCTGTTTACTGTGGTAAACAGGCTCTGTTTTACTGGTAAAATAGGACCCAGTCACCAATGCTTGGGAGGTGCAAACCCTTTCTAAAATGGGCAACATGGCTTATTAACACTCACCTCTGGTCTTGAGTTGATACTCATGTTGTGGTCATGATTTGCCATTGTGCTAAAATCTGTGACCTTAACCCTTTACCCAACGAATCGCCCGCATCTGCCCACCTAATCTGTAGATTCAACAGCTGAAAAAATATTATTTCTCAGAAAATTTTAACAAAACCATATCAGGTGATCCCTCTTTGGAACGAGCTTATTGAGCTCATTCCAATGAGGGGTCACATGATATGGTTTTGTTGACATTTTTCGAAAAAATTAAAAAAGATATTTAAATTAAAAAAAATTTGATATCGTCTGCATTGGGTAAAGGGTTAAACACCAGTAAATAAATAAATACTAAATTTACCCTCCATGAACCTCAATCTAAATCAAGGTCTCAGGCCAAAGCATAAAGAGGTACCCAGAGGATAAATTGTGGATTCTAGCTCACTATGTGGGATAGCTTGTTAATGACAATCATGAGAGCTGTATTTGATAAATAGTCTTGAAGATTTGTTTGAAATGTTAATGGCTCATTTTTGGAATTCATTTTTTTTTGTAATGTGTTTTTATTTTCAGAGAGAGTACAGGACAGAAGATCTATGCAGCTGATGTTGTATTATTTGAAGGAATTTTAGTGTTTTATTTCAAAGAACTGAGAGATATGTTTCACATGAAATTATTTGTTGATACAGATTCAGATACCAGATTATCAAGACGAGGTATACTATAGATAACAACTTGAATTTCAAATTAAATCCTTTCTTAAGAAAGCTTTCAAATAAGTGGCTTGTCATGGTCATTGGCGGGCAAATTTTCAAGTATGACAGGCACCAGTTCCCTTCTGCCTGATCACGTAATGCCAAGTATAATTTCTTGATGTTGAAGATAAGTTATTTGACCCTTTATCCAGTGCAATGGCCAAAACCAGCAAGTGTTAATCGAAAAAATTGCCAATTAATTTTCATTATTTTTAAATTTTTTGTCTCAAAAACATAGGTTATGACCCCTCATTGGAACGAGCTCATCGAGCTCGTTCCAATGAGGGGTCATAACCTATGTTTTTGAGACAGAAAATGAAAAAAATTAGTTATTCAAGAATTTTTTTTTTTTTTACAAGTGTCGTCTGCTTTTCATGTTAGGTAAAGGGATAAAAAGGAAAATTAAAGAAAAATACTACATGGATATTTAATCCTTCATTATCACACAATCACCATCAAATAGCTCATTACGAAAAATATTCACAACACGTCTAATATGGGAATTACATCAGAAGGCAAAGTCGACTTGGTAAAGTTGTGAGTGAGTTGGTTTCGGAAGTAGAATTGAATTAATCTTTTCTTCTTTTTCATTAACTGTCTCCCCAATACAAATAGCAGATGACATTTGTAGAAAACATTTCCTGAATAACTCATAACACTTTTTGTCTCAAAACATAGTTTATGACCCCTCATTGGAATGAGCTTGATGAAAGCTATGTTTTTTGAGGCAAAAATTAAAAAAAAAAAATAGTTTGGCAATTTTTATGATTATTGTTGGCTAGGTTGAGTCGTTACAGTAGCTATCAAATTAAACATTATATGATAAAAATAATATCAAATTCATCATGAAATTTATGAACCCAGTTCACGAGAATCTATCTGAGTCTCAGAAAACCTTGGCTCACATCAATTTTAGTGAACTTTTAGAAAAATTTCATAAAAAATTGTGACTTATTAGAAATCATCTGTCTACTATTTGTAATTTAATAATATGTCTAACTTGAGTCAACTTCATCAAATCTTTGCCTTGTTATAATTAAATTGGGAGAGCAGTGGCTGATCAGTAGGAAAAGATGCAGGTTGTAAGCCGGGAGGTCCTCGGCTTGAATCCCATCTGTGGCAACTGCATTGTGTCCTTGGGCAAGACACTCAATCCCAATTGGCCATGTGGGGGCATGGTGACATTGTGTACTAAGGCGTACTGCATGTCATTGGTGCACTTGTCTAACCCTGCTTGTGTGGAGTTAGCACTTAGCATTTAAAAGCCTTGTTGCACTCAAGGACAAATTAATCAATTTTATTAACTTGGGTAGATATCAGACATAAACCATTTAATCTTTTGTTTCTATCCTCCCCTCCCCCAAGGGAGGGATATAGCGAAGACCTCTGCCCATCTGTCTGTCCATCGATCCACCCATCCAAACTTTGTTTGTGGCATAACTTGAACAACAGTTAACAGATTTCAGATCCTTTCGTTTTTTTTCTCTATAGCAACAACGTCTGTCAAGTTCAATGACCACCGATATCAGACATGTTAACTCTCCCGGAATGCCCGGGAAAATCCCGGAATTTCAGTGTAGTTCCTGGCCTCCTGGACAGGAATCAGTTTTGGACCAAATATCCTGGAAAACAACAGTCAAATATTTCATTCCCATTGTAACTTATGAAAAACGTTCGGAGTCAAATCACATGCATTTCAAACCCTGGTAAAAACTCATGAAGCAGTAAAATATGGATTTAAGTTAAATGTATTTAAGAAAAGGGTATTTTATGATATATATTTCAACTGTGTTCATGTTTATTTCTGGGTTTTTTCTTCAGAGATTCGTGATCAATGTGTGAGTGTCGAAGTGAAAATAGGTCACTTACTTTCAAAAAAATTGAAAACTTCACCTTCATTTAAATGCAGTTTTTGGAAATTAAAATATATGAAAAGGAATTAAATAATATATATTTATTTATTCCTTCACAGAATAGCTTTAATTCTCATCCCTTTTCCAAAATCAAAACGTAAACAAGAACTATTTAGCACAGTTTAAAAGTAGGTTAAAGTCGCTTAGGATGCCGAAAAATTATGACTGCATATTTAAACACAATGGACTTATTTTCTAACACTACATTTATTCTGTTGTGCTGACTACAGAACTGTTAACTGTTGACCATCTGCACCCAGAAAATTTCGAATGGAATTAAAAAAAAATGCTTCAATGATGAAAAGAAAAGTTTTGTGAAGGGCACAAACGTCCCACATGCATGAAGTTTGATAAAGATACTTTCTAAGTACTAATGTTCTTGAAGTAACTGAACATTAGGACATCTTTTCCTGTTAACATTTCCAGACTTGGGAAATTATTAGTTAAGTGAACTTGATAAGAGCAAACCACAGGTGGAGGTGCTCTGTGGGACAGTGTGGGTGGGTGGTGGTGGGGAGGGGGAGGGGGGCTCATGAAGAAGAGGATCCTGGGGGGGGGGGGGTCAAATCAACAGTTATTTTATGATTTTTTAACATAGCATAAATGCATCAGCATAGTTGACAACTAGTTCTGTATATAACCTGGTGTTAATAGTGGTCCATGAGCTGAAAATTCACAAGTTTTTTCTTTTATTTTGTCCACACGCGAACTTTTCCCTGAAATCCATCCCATTTCCCTGAAAATCACTCTCAGGTTCCCTGAAAAATTATTCTGGAGGTTAACATGTCTGACCGATATCCATTGAAAATTGTGGGAGTTATTTATTATCTTTTGTTTAACCCTTTACCTAACATGAAAAGCAGACGACACTTGCAAAAAAAATTCTTGAATAACTAAATTTTTTCATTTTTTGTCTCAAAAACATAGGTTATGACCCCTCGTTGGAACGAGCTCGACGAGCTCGTTCCAGCGAGGGGTCATAACTTATGTTTTTGAGCAGGGGTCAGCCTGGCAGCTGATTTTAGGGAGAAGTGACTTCTCCCTTCAGAGACTTTAGGGAGAAGTCAGGACCCAGGAGGGAGAAGTCAGTGGACATGAAGGAGAAATCAGAAAAAAAAACATAAAACGTATATGACATCGTGACAAAATAAATGAACATAGAGGACACAATTGTGGAGAAAAAAATAAATAAAAGTTATACAAACATACATACACACACAAAACTAAGTCAGATGGTATATAACAGAATGTAGGTTAAAATCCCCCCACCCCACAAAAAACTGTGTCGTTCATGGTTTCTGAATACCGCCCTAACTCTTTGCCTAAAAGTGATGACTAAGGTTACCATGCAGTTGATTTTGTATTTGCCTCAACGAAGTGGATTTGAAATTTAGTATGACCCATGGTGAGAGTGTTCTTCTCTGTGATAGAAGGTATATTCTTTTTAAAAAAATATTTAAAGTGTTTAAAATAAATTTCAAGTTCATATAAGAAGCTGGGTCATTCATGGTTTCTGAATGCCCTAACTGAGTTGAAAAGCGTAGTTAAAAAGTTTTCGATATCCTTCGTAAAATAAGCGTTATTAACAATTTGAGTTAATTTATTTCTAAGGTAAATGACAAAATATTTCAGTTGTCTCCCTTCCCGGCTGCAGTGGGTAATAATGCACTGTTCAGAAAACTGACAATTTCTGCCAACCATCTTTCACTGACACGTGCGATTGGTGCTTTTTAGGTCTGCCATTCTTATCCATTCAATTACCTGTGATTTCTGTTGTAGCCTTATTACATTTAACCCCCTTCCAACACAACTTCACAAGTTTTCAAAGAAAAACATTCAATGCAAATTGCGGGGCGAATTTCAATGCAACCAATTTTTCAGTGGAACAGAGCATAATCGCAAGCAATTTCGATATGGACGAACTGTCTCGAATACATTTTTGTTTGTTTTGAAACGGTGGTTAACTTTAATAAATTCTAATTAACTCGATGCGTGTCTTGTGTGATTCGTTGTTTTGGCTGGCACTTTGTTTTTAAATAGCCATTTTGTGCTGGTTGCCATCAGTGGGGGCGAATTGTTCGAACGACTACGCCATTACAATTCTTTTCATAAATATAAAATTGGGCTAGTTTAGGCTATTTTCATAACCGTGTGACGGACTTTAACAGCAGCCGTGTTTACTTTTTTTTGCGAATGCGGAAGCGGGTGTTTTTAAAAAATAAAACATAAGAAAATACAGTAAACAGCCATGTCTCCCAAGGAAGTTTTGGAGGGCGACTTAAATTTCGCCCCCACTGTAAGCCAAGGCGACTTGAGGAATGACAAGACGACTTCTTCTCCCAAGTCGCCCACTCGGCTGACCCCTGTTTTTGAGACAAAAAATGAAAATATTTTGAAAATTAATTGGCGATTTTTGAGAATAGCGCTGGCCGGTTTTGGCCGTTACGTTGGGTAAAGGGTTAAAAAATATCATGTAATGCTTGTTTATGGCATAACTTTTAACAATAGTAACCAGATTTTAATTCTTTTCGGTACATGTCTCTATAGCAACAATGTCTTTGTCAAGTTCGATGAGCAGCAATATCCAATGAAAATATGGGAGTTATTGCACTTTGTTAAAAAATATTGTGTAATGCTTGTGTATGGAATAACTTTAACATTAGTAACCAAATTTCAATTTTTTAGCTGCGACGAGCAGCTCTATATATGGCAATGTCGGTCTGTCTGTCGGTTTGTCAATCTATCGGTCTGTCGGTCGGTCTGTCACCAACAAGTTTTTTTGTCACCAACGAGTTTTAAAACATCATTGGCATTGCATGAATCGTCACAGCTTCGGCACTGACGGTGCGTCCTAGTTTGTATACATCTGTGTAGGATCAATGTCTACCTCAAGTTTGATGACCACTGTTATCCGATGAAAATTAAAAATTGTTGGTGTTATTGCACTTTGTTAGAAAAATGTTGTGTAATGCTTGTTTAAGGCATAACTTTATAATAACTGGATTTCCATTCGTTTTAGCATAGGTCTCTATAGCAATGTCTATGTATAGGTCTCTATAGCAATGTCTATGTCAAGTTCAGTTCAGAAACCACCGCTATCTGATGAAAACTATGGGAGTTATTGCCCTGTGTTAAAAAAATATTGTGTTAAGCTTGTTTGATTGGTTTTCGAATACATTTGATTGCAGGGGGATTTAAATCGCTATGTAGTGGTTTTCTTGTTTTAAGTTTGCATTGGTTATAAAAAGAGAGCGTGTGGCAGCCAAAAGGGCCATGTGGGAGGGCCTGAGAAACAGATTTTTAACTTTTTTAGTCCTTGTATGAATTGTTGACATTTTTATTTTAAGTCATGAGAGATGTACAAGAGAGAGACAGAGATTTAGGTGTTATCTTGAACCAGTATACCACATTTGTTAAACCAGCATTTGAAGAGTTCTGTTTACCAGTAAGTAGTCCCTGCTTGTTTGTAAAATTTTCTCGCACATTAAGTCAGCACTCTGTGTAAACTCACTTGCAGTTTTACAAAACATAATTATTATTTCCAAAGAAAAATGTTTATTGAATACTAATTTTGACAGTGAAAATATTCTGTTAACTGGTAGAGTGCTGGAAGCCCTATTTTGGGCTTTACTAAAAGTGACAGGCAATAACTGTCTGTAGCTACATTCTGCCTGAGGAAGCCTTTATTGTCCCTGATATGAATCAGATTTTTCATACAATACCTTGCTCTCTGACATTTAATTGGATAGTGCCTATAAGGCACTATCCAATTAAATGTAATAGAGCAGTATAGGATGAGCTTTGATTTGTTGTCAGAAAAAAATCAGCACTTTACCAGTTAAGTAACATATTCTGTTAACCCTTTACCTAACATGAAAAGCAGACGACACCTGCATACAAAATTCTTGAATAACTAAATATTTTCATTTTTTGTCTCAAAAACATAGCTTATAACCTCTCATTGGGATGAGCTCATTGTGCTCGTTCCAATGTGAGGTCATAAGCTATGTTTTTGAGACAAAAAAATAATGAAATTGAATGGTTATTTTTATAAATGGCACTGGCCAGTTTTAGCCGTTACGTTGGGTAAAGGATTAACAAGACCTTGCTACTTTGTAACATTTTGGTGATGAATTCAGTATTTGCAGGATTTCTGCTACCATAGCTGAGGGTCCGTCAACCAGACCCATCCACCCACCGATCATTCTATACTATATTTTAGAATGTCTGTCCCTCTGTCTGTCTGTCCGCTATAGAAATGAATATGGGGCCATCCAGAGTTCCCGAAATGGGTCTACTAGGGGTACTTTTTTATGGCAGAGGCCCTCGTCAGGTTTATAAAAGTGTGCGGGGTGGGGGTGGGGGCAGGGAGGGGCACCAAAAGTTATGACCAAATTTTTTTTCACCGAAAAAATTCTTCAAAGGGGTCTACTTGGGGTAACTTTTTTATCAGGAATCAAATGGTGGTGTTTAAAAAAGTGGCGGGGGAGGGGCAAAATTGATGGATTTTTACCGATATAGGTCCTCAAAGGGGTCTACTAGGGGTAACTTTTTACCAGAAATCTAATGGTGGGAGTTTAAAAAGTGATGGGATTGAAGGCCCCACCATAGGGCGGGCTGCGTCGAAAAATATGGGGCCCCTATTTTTCTTTTTTTTTTCTGGTACTTTTCATATGAC
Organism: Pictodentalium vernedei; assembly: GCA_031216915.1. Lineage (NCBI taxonomy): Eukaryota > Metazoa > Mollusca > Scaphopoda > Dentaliida > Dentaliidae > Pictodentalium > Pictodentalium vernedei. Next base: position 29,381,690 of record CM062291.1, on the reverse strand, counting down.
CCCTATATTTTCCCAAGCAACACTTGGTAACCCTGCTAGTTTACTGATAAAGCATAAATACGGTGGAAGAACAAACAACATGATGCCGTAAAATTATAGTCTAGACATGGTCATTCTCCCAACAAAGTTGATACATTTTAGGACCACCGGTTCCGGAATTGTCATTCTGCAACTTGTTAAAGCCAAGTCCCTGGGTTCATATATGAGTTCCCTGTGGGAACCCGAATTATAACCTAGTTCAATATGAGGAATTTTCTTTAAAAATCTTTTTTAGCTCATCTTGACAAAGTCAAGCTGAGCTAATCTAATCGCTTCCCGTCCGTCGTCTGTCGTCCGTCGTCCGTCAACACCATGTTTTGGTCTTCTCCTCCAAAGCCACTGGGCCAATTCAAGTGAAAGTTTGTGGGAGTGATGGTCCCAAAGGGGCATTTCATTTTTGTTCAAATCAGCATGCCCAGCCCCATAGGGAGGGAGTGGGGGAAAATGCTCCAAAATATTTTAAAAATCTTCTTCTCAAGAACCAGTGTGTACAATGACTTGATATTTGCAATGGAGCTTCGTTATGAGGTGTAGAATCAAGTTTGTTCAAACGAAGTTCGTAAAGTAATATTTGGCTTTGTAATAGGAGGGGTAAGATTTTTGGCCCTGCCCAAAATTTCTATTTTCTGAACCGATGGTCCGGTATGAACCAAATTTGGTTTGTGGTAGTATTGGGTCATAAGTACTTGACCCATGCAAAAAAAAAAAATTCCCGCATCCCCATGAGAACCCTGGGAGCTAAAAATAGAAATATTTTCAAACGCCCATATTTCCCAAACCCCACGGAACAGAGAGCTTTTATTTGGTATGAAGTATCCTTACGACCATTAGAATTGAATGGTAAAAAAAAATTGCCATCGGTTATGTTAGGGTGTTCTGTAATGGGCATCGAAAAAATGCTGAGTCAGCATATTTACAAAAATTTTAAAAAATCTTTTCTCCAGAACCAATCATTAGAATCTTTTGATATTTGGTATACAGCATTCATAGGGGGGTCAGATAAAAGTTTGTAGAAATAAAGCTCATTGGTTCATTTTTGGGCTCTCTACAGGAGCCCGAAGTTTTAACATAGGGTAATATGGTGAATATTCTTTAAAAATCTTCTTCTTCAGAACCACCAGTCAGAATCTTTTAATATTTGGTATACATCATTGTTATGAAGGTCAGATTCTAGATTGTTCAAACCAAGTCCCTAGGTTAATATTTGGTCTTCCTACGGAAGCCCAAATTTTATCTTTGTTCAATATGGAGGGTAATTTAAAAAAATCTTCTTCTTCAGCTCCATCAGTCAGAATGCTTTGATATTTGGTATGCAACATCTCTATGGGGGTCAGATTCAAGTTTGTTCAAATCAAATTCCTTGGTATATATTTGGGCTCACTATGGTAGCCCAAATTTTTACTTAGTGCAATATGAGAAAATTTCTTTAAAAATCTTCTTCTTCAGATCCACCAGTCGGAATGCTTTTATATTTGGTATACGACATCTCTAGGGGGGTCAGATTCCAGGTTGTTCAATTCGAGTGCCTAGGTTAATATTTGGGCTCCATATGGGAACATGAAATTTAACTTAGTACAATATGAGGGAATTTCTTCAAAAATCTTCTTCTTCAGATTCACTTGTCAGAATGCTTTCACATTTGGTATACAACATCTCTAGGGGGGTCAGATTCAAGTTTGTTCAAATCGGATCCATAGATCAATATTTGGGCTCGCTATGGTAGCCCAAATTTGAACTTAGTGCAATTCGAAGAAATTTCTTTACAATTTCTCTTCTTCAGATCCAACAGTCAGAATGCTTTCATATTCGGTACACAACATCTCTAGGGAAGTCAGATTTAACTGTGTTCAAATCAATAGCCTGGGTTAATATTTGGGCTCTCTATGGGAGCCGGAATTGGCCATTTTGCTGAAGAATTAAAAAATTTGTATTCAGTACCCTCTTCCCCGTGGGAACCCCGAGAAGTAAGCAGCACTTGTTTACTGTGGTAAACCAGTTCCGCTTTACTAGTAAAATAGAACCCAGTCACCAATGCTTGGGGTGAAAGTCCTCTAAAATGGGCAACATGTAGATCAACGATTGACTAAACTTGACTTCATCTCCATGTTGTGTTACGATTAGCCATGGTGCATAAATATGTGACGTTAACCACCAACAAACAATTCAGTACCCTCTAGAGGTACTAAGATTAATCCACATAGGTTGTATCAAGGGGTTTCATAGGGGAGCTCTACATTTTACTTATGATCAACTGAAGAAAAGGCATGATGCCCAGATTATTTTTGTCACTCCTGAGGGACTCAAGGATTGACAGTGTAGCCTATGGAGATGGCTTGCTTAATGTAGACTCATTCTTGGACTCTGTTTAAATTGTGTTCTGTACAAGATGAGCGCTTCAGGCCCCATGGGGCCTCTTGTTTTTTTTTAGATCCACTGGTCAGAATCTTTGGATATTTGGTATAAGCTTTTCTTAGGAGGAGCAGATGCAACTTGTTGAAATCAATTCTCTGGGTTGATATTTAGGCTACCATGTCAGGTGAGCGCCCTCAGGCCCCCTGGGGCCTCTTGTTTTATATATTACATGTTGACCCAGATTTACTAATTATGTGCCCCTTTGGGAGGAAAACAATTCTATCAATTTTGCTGTCAGCAAACATAAGTAGAAGATCACAGGACTGTTATTCTATAAATAGAACTTGGGCGGAAATTGATTTGCAGACAATAACATTTGTTCCATGCATGTTCACTCAACTTACAGTGTTAGAACCCTCATGGAAGGAGAAGCAACATGTTGATATTAAAGTTTGTCAGCCAAAGGTCAAGGTCATTTACTAAAAATGAAACTTGGGTTTCCAGGTGGCAGTATTAGTTCTACTTATAACAGCTCAACCTCCCTTATGGCAGTCTTTCGATTTTGAGGTGGGTCATCGCGCTTGCGCCATTGCATACGCAATTTTGAAAAGCTCTGCGCCACTAATGCCGCACCTTGGCAAAAAGCAGCACGCTATATGATCCCCTGTTTGAATGTTCGAATTACCTTAACACAAGTGGGTTAATGCTCATCAAGCATCGATAGCATGTGTGCATGGCCTTATGCAATAATATACAACTACATGGTATAGTCACAGTGTAGGTTTCACTTTCAAAAGAAGTCCAGAAATTATTTCGCAACTTCAAACAAGCTGACACATCAACAGTTGATGCCACAGAGTGTGCCAATTTAAACATGATGAAATTGGTTCATCAGAAAAACTGTAGACGTACCCGTCACAATTCCACATTTTAGTTACTGTTCCCGGTTCCGGTTTTTCCCTTATTCAAACTGTGTATTCTACTTTCGATTCTGTGAGTGCATTTCAGTTTAGTTAATGAGCACGTATTGTGAATATGTGAGCTTTATTTTATTGTTATGACACAACCGACGTGATTTAACGTCACAAAGAAAACGGGGTTGTTTTTTAATAGAATACAGCGTGTGTATCATAGACGGTCTCTCCCTATCATACACACGCTGTTTTTGTAACTTTTTCATAACAGCTGAGCATTTCATAAATTGGGAAAATGGCGCTTGCAAATTAGAAATGGCCTGCGCCACACTTGTCGCACCTGCATTTTAAAAATCGAAAGACTGCTTATGGTAAGTAATTTCATATGCAAAAAGAAAAACTGAGTCGATTTTTATGCCCTCCACCAATTTTGGCAGGGGTATTAACCCTTTACCCAACGCAGACGATATCAGAATTTATTATTTTAAATACAATTTTTTTAAATTCTTCAAAAAATTTCAACAAAACCATATCATGTGACCCCTCGTTGGAACGAGCTCAACGAGCTCGTTCCAACGAGGGGACACATGATATGGTTTTGTTGAAATTATTTGAAAAATAATAGTTTTTCAACTCCTGAATTTGCATATTACGCGGGCGGATGCGGTCAATTCGTTGGGTAAAGGGTTAAGTGTTACTCTTGTCCATCTGTCTGTCCGTACATGTTTACATTTGACTACTTGTGTGGCTAGGATTTATCATAAATGGATATTTATGTTGCTAATTTCTGTTACGTGGCTAGCCATGTAACAGAAATTTTCTAGGCATCGTCTATGTGACTAAATATGACACTTTACATCACAGTCACATTAAAGGTTGGAACAGCAATGTCCAAATCTTTGGACATCCATCCATTGGCAGCCACATAATTGATGGCCTCATAAAAGTTGAGAAGCCACTTAAAAATATAAGACTCATAAAATTATATATGGACAGGCACATGAATAGCCATTTCATAGTTGGAAAGCCACATAATTGGCAGCCACATAATTGGCAGCCACATAATTGATAGCCACATAAAATTTGAGAAGCCACTTAAAAATATAACCCACATAAAATATGAATGGACATTGGACAAATAAATAGCCAAAAAGGCCACATAATTTTGAGAAGCCACTTAAAAATATAAGCCACATTACTATTGGTTGGACAAATGAGCCACATTAATTTGAGAAGCCACTTAAAAATATAAGCCACATAACTGCTTACAGCCACATAACTAATAGCCACATATCTACTAAGATGTGAGTACGTCCATAAGTCTGTATGTACATCCATCCTGAATATGGTTTCCGGAGATAACTTTAATTTGACTGAACAAAATAAAACAAAATTTTATACTTAGGTTTATAACCACATAATACAGGTTAGGATTGATAATGGGCTTGGTCCGATATTTTTTGGAAGAGTTATGGCCAGTGCTCAAAATATCTTTTTTTCATTGCGCAGCAAAATGCTACAAATTTAAAAAAAATAAATAGCATTTTGTGAAAATTACATAGCTATTTTTGTATTTAGAGTTATGTTTTGCTGTTTTGTATTGAATTCTTCAAAGTAGATAGAATAGTTTCCATCCATTTCTGGGCATTTCCAAATGATCTGCAACACATGAAACATTTACTATGTTTTTTCTAACTGAACTGCCTTTAAGGGTTGCATGGACTTGGATATTTTCAAATAGCGTCTTGGTTGTTCAATAGAGTTCTCAAAATGGAAGTTGGGATTTTTAATTTGATGGACTTGAAGTTATTTTTAATGTACATTTTATGCAAAATGTTGTAAAAACAGGAAGAATTTAAACCAATAGAATTCATCTTACATATGAAGTTGCTAATGATGCTTGATGGAGAGTTAATCTGAGTTATGCCTGGAATGTTCCACAATCTGAAGTAAAGCATCAGTGAACTAGTTTTCTTCAAATTTTCATTTACATTTTGCAATACAGGATAATCAACTGCAGCCTAATAGGCTGCAGTTGATTATCTTGTATCGCAAAATGCTACACATAATTGAACATTGTGTAGCTTTTTACAAGTTTTGCATAGCAAAAAGTGACGCGACACCGCTTATTTTGAGCCCTGGTTATGGCCCTTCTCTGACTTAGAAAGCATGTTGATATTGGTTTCTGGACGACAACTTTAGTTTGACTGAATGAAATGAAACAAAATTTTATACATAGGTTTATAACCACATAATACAGGTTGGGATTGATAGTGGGCCTGATCTGATAGTTTCTGGCAGAGTTATGGTCCTTTTCCTACTTAGAAGACGTTGATATTGGTTTCTGGATGGTAACTTGAATTTTAGGAGTTCATTTTCAATCAGTCTTGAAATATAGCTTATTATAGACAAGATACCAGACAGGTTTGATTTTGAGAGTGGTGCAGTAATTTTTAATCCAAGTTATGGCCCCTTTTTGGACTTTGTTAACCACTAAATATAGTTTATCCTAAAGCGGGGGCATCAGTGTCCCATGGACACATTTGGTGGCCCGCTGTATTGATGCTATGGTTTAATAGAGATAAGATGAGATATTTATTAATTCAATATCAACCAAATTAAATGACTGGAAACTCATGCTTGGCAGTGGGGATGTGGGGGGACAGGGGCATCGCCACCCCTGGCATTGCACTTGCTTAATTATTTTTTTTTCAAATGTTTCAAAGAATTTTAATAAAACTATATCATGTGGCCCCCTCATTGGAACGAGCTAGAGGAGATCATTTCAATAAGGGGCCATATGATAAGGTTTTGTTGAAATTATTAATTCAAACTTTTGAGTACTCAGCCTTTACCTCTGAAAATAGGTCCTGTGATCAATTTTAGGTTTAGACCCATTGAAAATTTTAAAATACAAGAAGGCCTGGGACAAAAATTAGAAAAACTTCACAGCTGCTGAGTCCAGATTAACTCTTTATCCAATGCAGACGATATCAAAATTTATTATTTTAAATATCATTTTTTCAAATTTTTCAAAAAATTTCAACAAAACCATATCATGTGACCCCTCATTGGAACGAGCTCGATGAGCTCGTTCCAACAAGGGGTCACATGATATGGTTTTGTTGAAATTTTTTGAAAACTTATATTTTTTCAACTGCTGAATTTTCATATTACGTGAGCAGATGCGGTCGATTTGTTGGGTAACGGGTTATTGCCATCAAAATACAGGGTGTAACATAATGTTATTTGTGTCAAGATAATTTCCAAATAAGAACAACGTATTTTCTTGATCTGTTCTGACTTTCATCGAGTATTACACATCATTTATGTTGAAATGTTTTTATAATTTTTTTTTTTACCTTTTTCAGACCAAGAAATATGCGGATGTTATTATACCAAGAGGAGCAGACAACACCGGTAAGTATACAGACGGTGGAATCCTATTAACTGAATAGCCAGTTTGCCAATGAAAATTATTTATTTAACAGAAGTATTCAATTAAGGCCTAAAAAAATATATGTTTGTTTCGGCTAACCTGACCGACCCTATTTCAAACCATGAGTCTTAAGTATTTTATTGAAATTGCAAAAAAATGAAAAAACGGTGGCACTTTCTAAATCGCTCCACATATATTGATCGTCAAAAAATAAAGGTTTTTATAAAAAAAGGAAACCTATTTTATATAAAAGCCTATCGAGCCACAGAACTTCTTCATAACTAGGGCTGAAATGGTTGGCTCATTTTCCTAACCGACTAACCGAGAGCTATAACCGGATACTATTCTTTTATCTGTCGCCTTTATTTCACCGAACATGGGATCAGAACTGTAGGAATTGGAAAGCAGTATTCTCAAACTATTCTGTAGTGTGTATACAAACGAACGTTGTCGAGTACTCGACAATGTTCGTTTGTATACACACTACGGAATAGTTTCTGCGATTACTCATTACTCAAGGAAACTGCCGATCATTAACGAAGTCTTGAATGCCAACGTCGATTATCTCTCAACATATACAATGCGGCTTTGATGTGTAATCTATCAAAAAGGAGAAGTGGTAAATTTACTACATTTTAAACGTGGAATGACGATCACTATCGATATTTTGGATAACCGGTTGACGGTTTTTCTAATCAGTTAGATAGCTAACTGGTTTCAAACCAATTATCCAGCTAACCATTTCAGTACTATTCATAACATAATATTCAGCAGTCGTCTTATTCTGAATTGTTCATTCGCATGCCTCGGTTTATCTCAACGTCAAGAAGTGTTAAAATTAGGACACCTCAGATTTTGAAATTACTCTTTTAAGTGATTGTGGTAATGGACTGGTTAAGTAACATTGTTTTTGTCTTAGCTACGAAAGCAAAAATGACTTGCTTTTGTTTATTTAAAGACAATAAAGTCCCCTACGCAGGTCTTGTATGAGAAACTTTTGAGCACACTATTTTGAAGGCATGATGCTACCGTGACGTCAGCGTGTGCAAACAGCCAATCACTTTAAAGTACAAGTGTCAATTTACAGGGAATACCTTGGCATTTCCCAAGGAAAATTTCCAGGTTTTAAATAGCAGGCATTCCATTGGTCAAAATGTACAATGTGATTAACTATGCATGCTTACTGGAATACAGTCCATGTGTCTTGTTTCAAATTTGAGGTAAACAATATTCAATAAGACTGTCATCTGCAAAATGAGGTCCCCAGAGGGTGAATTTTGTGATGCTTCCCCTCTGTGAACCTCAATTTGAATCAGGGTCTCAAAACTAAACAGAAAGAAGTACCCAGAGGATAAATTGGCCCACTGTATGGGACAGCATCATCAAATTCACCGTCTAGGAACCTCATTCTGCAAATGTCAGACTGCTTATTTTCAGGCCTGATTCTGTAAAATCTTGTTTGACAGAGCTAATAGAGTGAATTAAAAAAGTACGGAAGTTCATTTTTTGAACAAATAACCCTCTCCATAATGAGGTTGAAATATCAGAATTTCAACATGTAAATGCAGGGTTTCCGCTAGGGAAAAATTTGTGGGTCCGGTTGTTTAAAGAAAGTGAAACTCCGACGCCGAAGGCATGTGCCGCACATGCCGAAGGCACGTGTGTATAGATTTTGATTTTTAGGTGCTCTCTGGGGACATTCTGGTCACTAAAATGCTGAATAATTGAAGTGGAAAATATTTATTTTTCCTCCTACAATTCTCTAAATTCCCACAGGAAACACAATACTACATCTGGTCGGAGGTTTCATAAAAATACAAACCCAAAACAACACAAAATCCCCAAATACTGACAGTTACTGCAACACTTGACCTCAATTTTTTTTATGCAACCCGATATTCGAAAAGAACCATGATGTGGACGTGTGACGTCATGCACGTGCAATTACATCCTTTATCGCTCGAAATAAAAGCCAGTGATTTCGGACCAAACACGACAATTTGAGTCAAAAATTTTATAGGTGACGTTTAGGATTTAAACTTTGTTTCCCCCTCTCGTCTGGGGGTTATAAAGTATCAGGTTGTTGCCAGTAATAGTAGACATTGTATACAACACAATTAAGCCTATATTACATGGAAACAAAGGATCCGAAAGGTCGTTACGATACAGTATTGTACTCAACATTTTAACCACCAGCTTTTCTGACTGATCATAGTATGATCGGCAGGGGGAATGGGTCCGGTCGACGGACCCACAGCCGGTCTAGCGGAAATCCTGGCGACTGCGGCTGCAGCCGATTGCCCGCCACAAAACGACAAGCCTGAGTAATTTTGTGACTTGTTCCAAACATACCGTAACCTTTAAAGGCCTATTTCAGGCTTTCATGATCTCAGAGCATGTAGCTGTAACATGCCATCATTAACAGTTCCTGCTGACAATAGACAGATCACCTGGGTAGCCAAGACTTGACTAGAAATCACTGCTAAGCAACTGGACACGTACAGGTTGTAGTCTACTAGGAATGCAAGACATTTGCCCAGACCCTTATGGGTTAGCAAAACTTAAAAGAAAATCAGTCACTTCTTTGATGAAAATGAACACTTCACTGCTATCAAGCCGCAACAAAGCCTTATAAATAGCAAATGTAGGAAAATTTGAAAATGCAGACTGTTTAGATATTCATTGCTTGGTTTGGCTTGGTTTTTCGTATCCCCATGATATCTGTATCAATAGGGTTTTGGGGTATATTGCCCATCTCTACATACTGAACCAATGGTTGTCCAATATCGTCTGCAGGGAGTGGCTCAGTGGTAGAGTGTTGGACTTCTATGCTAGATGTCCTGAGTTTGATCCCCATCCAGGACAACCCGCGTTGTGTCCTTGGACCAGACACTATATCACGGTTGCCTACATGGGGGCACGATGGCGCTGTGTACTGAGGCATACTGCACCTCGATGGTCGCATGTCTTCAACCGCTATAACCCTGCTTGAGCGGAGCTTGAACAGAGTTAGAATGTTGAGGAGCTGACGGTTGCTCGTTGATGCTCAGTGGTTCTCTCTGGCTTCTGTGGCTTCCACCACCTGATAAACTGTCACGGTTACGATTAGCCATTGTGCATAAGTATGTGACCTTAAACACCAATAAATAAATATCAATAATAGTCCCTACCACTGTTAAATACAAATTTAAAGTATAGTAGCAGTATCTGTGGTGAATCTATGGTGAACTGTAATCCTGACAGGATAATATTCCAACTGCATCAGCAAGACATGCCTTCGATGAAAGCAAGTCTTGTAGATGTAATTGGGTTATTTTATCAGCTGGGACTTGAGCCATTACACTGGGAACAAATTACATTTATAGCACCCCCAACCCTTATCGGTCATCTTCAAGATGCCTCTTATTCGATTCGAGGTTCGATTTGATTTTAAACACTAGCAGTGTTCATGGTGAATCCGTGGTGAACTGTAATCCTGACAGGGTAATATTCCAACTGCATGAGCAAGACATGCCTTCGACGAAGGCATGTCTTGATGATGTAGTTGGATTATTTTATCAGCTGGGACTTGAGCCATTACAGTCAGAACAAATCACGTTATAGCACCCCCAACCCTTATCGGTCATCTTCAAGACGCCTCTTATTCGATTCGAGGTTCGATTCGATTTTAAACACCAATAAATAAATAAATAATATGGTGTGCATCACTGTCACCGACCTGTCCTCTGATGTACTGGTGATTATAATAATTACTTTCATTCTTTCTTTTTAGTTGCCATTGATTTGATCGTGCAGCACATTCAAGAATTGTTAAGACCAAACAGGATTGTAAAGCGAACCAGACACAACTCGGACTCATTTGTTGGGCGACCACACTGATTCTTATGTATTGTTTTAAATGACAGCGATAAAGCATGCCATTTGGTCAGGCATAGTTGTCTCCCCATGAACAACACGGGCAACTGAAGAAGAACCATGAGCAGGCTGTGTATTGGAATTCATCGTGTTTAAGGATGCTTACACTCTTGAGCATGTGCCTGCTCTCTCATGGAGTTGCATTGAGTGAAGAATTAATGAAATCAAATGGATCACTTCCATACAGAGTGTTATCTCCCATGCACTATCTTGAGTGCATGCATTTGGAGTGGAAACTGACCACTCATTATCTAAAACTGCTTAAATGTAAATGACCTGGAAATAACCTGCTAACAATCATTTAGGTTACGTGGGTGGATGGTGGGGGTGGGATGGGATGGGGGAATACGTGAACGAACTACAGGTTATGGCAAAATAATACACACCACATAATAAAACATAAATTAAATTCCCAATCCAGCACGTTTTGCCTGTCAGATCTCAGGACTAGCTCAATTCATTGGTTGCGCCTTGCATCTGCATATGAGTAGAGTGTCATGTCATTTGGGGCGCAGTGCCATTGCGGTAACCGGTTCTCGTCAGATCACCAAAGTTAACCCTTTACCCAAGGTAACGGCCAGCGCTATTCTAAAAATTCGTCACTTAATTTTCATTATTTTTCCATTTTTTGTCTCAAAAATATAGGTTATGACCCCTCATTGGAACGAGCTCGTCGACCCATCCAAGTACTAACCGGGCTCGACATTGCTTAACCCTTTTCCTAACATGAAAAGCAGATGACACTTGCAAAAAAAATTCTTCAATAACTATTTTTTTTCATTTTTTGATCTCAAAAACATAGGTTACGACCACTCATCGGAACTAGCTCGACGACCTCGTCCCAGTGAGGGGTCATAACCTATGTTTTTGAGACAAAAAATGGAAAAATTTGAAGTCACTAAAAATGAGGTTCAAGTCAGCTGACCTACCTCAAGTAAACAACGAAGACGATCCTCTTTTAGGTACATTCAAAGCTTTGATGTTCTGAACTTTTGGACCGTCAGTGTAATAATCAAGACCGGTCGGCAGTTGCGAACTTCGCAACTGCCGACCGTTCTTGATTATTACACTGACGGTTCAAAAGTTCAGAACACCAAACCTTTGATGAATGTACCTGAAAGACAAATGCTTCCAACAGCTTCTTGGAGTTTAACAACAATGTTCTTAACTCTCTACCTTTGGAACCAATAGTTTTTTCATCAGATTTTTTTTTAATTATTAAACGTCTAAAACGGGATACAATTTACTGATTATTCGACAACGAAAAATGCTAATCGATTTTGCCGTGACCGATCAATAATCGATTAATCGTGACAGCCCTAGTTAAAATAAAAAAAAGGGTCATTGAAAGTGATGGAATTTTTTTCTGACAAGGTGTATGAACCTTATATCATCTCTCTTACCTTGCAATATATTATAAAACTTGACCGTCATCATGGGAAGACAAGTCTAATTTACAAGATCACAAATGCAGCAACATCACCATCAATTTTAGTAACCCTTTACCCAACGAATCGCCCGCATCCGCCCGCGTAATATGCAAATTCAGCAGTTGAAAAAATATTATTTTTCAAAAAATTTCAACAAAACCATATCATGTGACCCCTCGTTGGAACGAGCTCGTCGAGCTCGTTCCAACGAGGGGTCACATGATATAGTTTTGTTGAAATTTTTTGAAAAATTTGAAAAAATGATATTTAAAATAATAAATTTTGATATCGTCTGCGTTGGGTAAAGGGTTAACTGTTTTTTATGTATAGTTTGTATTACCAAATGAATCCAGTAAGAATCAATCTGAAAAATCATATGTATATATTTCATTGTAATCCAAGTTCTCAACCCATAACATTATGTACAAGGTAGACTTTTGGACAATAACTAATTTACCCATTATAGTACAAGTCGGAGCATGGTGGCATTGTGGTAACCAGTTCCTATCAGATCACTGAAGTTAAGCAACATGGAGCCCGCTTAGTCCTTGGGTGGGTGACCGTCTGAGCGGTAGTTTCGGACTCCCACGTTGTGTCCTTGGGCACTTAATCCCAATTGTCCATCACATGGGGGCACGATGACGCCGTGTACTAAGGCGTACTGCACGTCGATGGTGCACATGTCTTCAACCAATCTAACCCTGCCTGTGCTGCAGTGCGGAGTTATGATGTTGGGGAGCAGGCACCTGCTCATCGTTGCTCGGTGGTTCTCTCCGGGTACTCCGGCTTCCTCCACCCATAAAACTGTCACCGACATGATATGAACTTGGCTGTTAAAAGTGTCATTAAACCTCAATAAATAAATAAATAATTAGCACAAGTCAAAATAAGTTGTAGGTTAACCCCCTGCACACTGATGTCGAAATATCGAAAGTTCAGGGTGCAAATTTTTCCCATAATGCAACTAGAAATTTAACCAATTCAATCTTGCTTGACAGAGCTCATTGAGCTCTGTCAAACAAGATGGAATTGGCTAAATTCCCTGTTGCATTGTGGGAAGAATGGCTACTTGAAATCTGGATTTTTGACATCAGTGTGCAGGGGGTTAACCACTATAAGCTATGTATCTTTCTCTTCCTACACTGATAAGACCGTGGCTCAGTAGGTAGAGGTGCAGGCTGCAAGCCGAGAGGTCCTTGGTTCGAATCCCACCTGCGGCAACCGCATTGTGTCCTTGGGCAAGACACTTCATCTCCATTGTCCGCGTGGGGGCACTATGACGCCATGTATTAAGGCGTACTGCACGTCGATGGTACGCATGTCTTCAACCAATCTACCCTACCTGTGCTGCAGTGCAGAGTTACGGTGTTGGGGAGCTGGCAGCTGCTCGTCGTTGCTCGGTGGTTCTCTCCGGGTACTCCGGCTTCCTCCACCCGTAAAACTGTCACGGTCATGATTAGCCATTGTGCATAAATATGTGACCTTAAACATCAATAAATAATAAATAATAATAATATTAACTGATAAGACCAGAATCTGACTTCATTTTCTGGAAAGTTTTCACTTAGAGCTTTCCAGAAAATGGTCAGATTTTGATCTTATCAGTGCAGGAGCAGCACTATACTTAGTTTATTGCAGCTATGCTACAACTTATTTTGACCTGTACTGTACATCATCTGGTGAGAATTGAAACAACAAATAACTTGCCTGACTTGAATCTAGGTAAGGCCTATAAAAAACATTTCTTGTTTTTCAGGCAATTTTCCTAAATTTTATGCTGAGGGAGGGAGGTTTTTTTATGTTTATTCCTAAAACAGTTCTAAAATAGTTAGAATCAGAAATTTAACTACTTACACTATTATGTGGCAAACCAAAGTTTTCAGCAGTGAAAGTTTCACATAATGTAGTTAAAAATTTAACCAACTATATCTTATTTGATAGAGGTATAGTTGGTTAAATATCTGTCCTACAAGTGCAAAATGGTGTCATAGAAGTGATTTCCAGATGAAAAAAAAGGTGTTGAGGCAGATTTTCTATGACGAGGGAGGTGCCTGTAAAACTAGAATTTTTTTAATAGTCTAAGCGGTAGATCTCTCATCATCAATTTTTTCAGTGAGAACCCTACCTTCAACACACTGTAATTGTGGCTGGGTTGGAATGAAAAGCACTGGTATTTTCAGCATCTTGGCATTAGTTTCATATACTTTTCAGGTTTCGTTGTATAAGATAATCTCAGTTTATAACCTCAGGGACGCGGTGGCTCAGTTGGTAGAGGTGCAGGCTGCAAGCCGAGAAATCCTCGGTTCGAATCCCACCTGCGGCAACCGCTTTGTGTCATTGGGCAAGACACTTTACCCCCATTGTCCACGTGGGGTCACAGTGACCTAAGGCATACTGCACGTCGATGGTGCACCTGTCTTCAACCAATGCTAACCCTGCTTGTGTGGAGTTTGTATGTTGGGGAGCTGACAGTTGCTCGCCGTTGCTCGGTGGTTCTCTCCGGGTTCTCCGGCTTCCTCCACCCGTAAAACTGTCATGGTCATGGTTAGCCATTGTGCAGAAATATGTGACCTTAAAACACCAATAAATAAATAAATAGTTTATAACCTCTTGTTATATGTCTTCACAGTTATTAATGGTTCGCCTTGCACTAAACATTACTGGGGGAGGTTTTTTGGTTGTCTGGTGTCAAGCCAAAATTCTATTTAAATGTAAATTACGCATGACATTTAATAGGATATGTCACAAGTGATTGTATATGAATTTATTTTAATTTCATTTGTTTTTCTTCTCCCAAAACAAATCGTATCCCCACTCCCACTCCCTGAAAATGGTATTCCACTCCCAGCATCGTATTTAACTCTCAGTGATGACAGACTATTTTTTTTTTATTGTTTACAAATCAGTTGAGTTGAATCAATTACAGGGTGTGCACATGCTTGAAAAGTCCTTGAATTTCAATCTAACTCCTTGAATTTTGAAAATTCAGAAAATGTACTTGAAAAGTACTTGAAAATCCATCTGACTCCTTGAAAGTCCTTGAATTTTACCCTATATCATTTTTACCTGTGTAATAGTGGACACTTGAAACATCTCTTTTTTTTTTTGTTAAAAAATGAAGAAAAACGAACATAAATAATGGATAATTGATAAATAAGGAATTAAAGTTCAGGCATTATTTAACTGGGTGTCATTCTGTAAGTAACATAATTTTGTTGCAGAGCTTTTTAGAAGCACCGTTTTTCTGGAATTTAGAAGAATGAGGTAGAAGACATTTTTAACCCTTTACCCAATGTAACGACCAAAACTGGCCAACGCTATTCTCAAAAATGGCCAATTAATTTAAATTATTTTTTTCATTTTTGTATCAAAAACATAGGTTATGACCCCTCATTGGAACGAGCTCATCGAGCTCGTTCCAATGAGGGGTCATAGCCTATGTTTTTGAGACTAAAAATTAGTTATTCAAGAATATTTTTGCAAGTGTCATCTGCTTTTCATATTAGGTGAAGGGTTAAAGTAGATAAGGCTTCTAAAAATGGTTATATTCCAAATGTACATTTTAAAAAAAACATCCTTGGAAAATGCTAATATGTTCTTGAAAAGTCCTTGAATTTTTTTCCCCTTGACTGTAAGAACCCTGCTCCACATGCCCAACTAGAAAAAAATTGAACTTGAATCTGAGCAGTGAACTATTGTCTTTGTATTAGATCTCAAGCTATGAGTACATGGTCATACAGAATTTGCCAGTGAAACACGACATTGCCAACACAGATTGCTTTTAAACTACAAGCACTATCACCCTTTATACTTATGTATCCATTGAATTGTTTAATTCAACAGTTAGGCCCTAAACTGTAATGTGTGCATCGGGGAAACATGACCAAACAAAATATGGCCAACACCGCAAAACTTGAAAAAAAAAAAAAATCTTAAAATACAGTGCAATTACATAATTTGGGCTCGGCATTTACCATCGCTATTTGAAGGAGGTTTTAAGCTGTTTGGGCCAAAATTGAAGAAATAAATAGAGAGTAATCGTTTGACTGGACTGGTTACGTGAAATAATTCATGAGAGGTGAGGGATGTTTTACAAACACGAGTGTGCGAATGTGCACAAGTGTTTTACAATATAGTCCCTCGCCTCGAATGAATTATTCACGTAACCAGTCCAGTCAAGTGATTACTCTGTTTATTACTTTTCATTATTAACGATAATTATATTATTTAACCCTTTACCTAACATAATGGTCAAAAACGGCCAGCGCTATTCTCAAAACTCACCAATTAATATTTTTATACTGTACCAATGACCCAGACATAGCTGGTGCTAACTCTTAAAATATAGGGCCAAACACAAATTTTGCCCCCCAATCCCCAAAATTTGCATCTAAAACTAAAGAAAACATGTCCTGAAAGGCCCTCCACACCTCGCCCCCACTGCGCATGCGCAGTGTCCAGGACGTTCCGAAATTGGCGCCATTTATCATTCTAAGTTTGGCCCTTCATCAGTTAACATCTGACTGATCTTTGTGCTTTTAAATCTCAGTTTAAATGATGCCAGACACATAAATATTAGTGAAATGGTGATTCTAAGGAGGATAGAAAAGGAGGAGAGGAAAAGAATGTGTGACAGAATATTATCAGGGCTGTAACTTAAAATTTTTTAATGAAATTATGTTAAGTTACCTATTTTCAAGGCAGCAGCCATTTTGTTGTCATTCTGATTATTTAGTTACACTGTTTTTTCAAGTGTTTTTCCTCTCTCCCTGTCCTTTAAGTTCCCCCTTGCTATTCTCCCATGCTTTTGGCATAGTTTCTGTAATTATTATTACTAAAATTTCTTGGGAGTTTTAGCTTAATAACAGAATGAATTCTGTTCTTTCCCCATGTTTACGTCTTCACCTACGGGTGGTTAGGCGTTGTGTTCTGCATCTACCATCTGATGTTCTGCAGTTTCTTCCCTGGAAGTCTCTGTTTTGCATCAGATGGTGTATTTTTGGTAACTGATTTCGGGCCTGGGTGCCTGGAGTCTTATTTTAGTGTTTTTACACTCATTGTTTACATTTACAACAGCCCTCTGTGTGAGGGGGGGGATTTCTAAATAATAATATCTTTATGTTATTTTAATCATAACTAGATACATTATTATTGTTCGTAAGTGTTGAATAAATTGTTTAAAATATTTTTAAAATTTTTGTCCACACTTAGGCTTGGGATCCATTGGGGCTCAACGTTACTTTTCAGAAACTTGGGCTGTTCTGAAAAAATATTTTTTCAAAATATTTTGATTTCAATTATTTTTTCTATATTAATGGATCATATTATTATTATGTATTTGATTGCCAGGGGTTAGTGCGAGTACCAGGACTTGTTTTCTTTTCTCATTGAAAGGATATTGATCAATTGTTTTAGGAGGTCTTCCTCTGACCTTATTATCATTCTATATGTGGTCAGTGTACTCGCATTAACTCCTGTTCTGTATCGTATGATTTCGATGACAATATGGGAAGCGTATGTCACGGTATGTAGTTGGGGATTTGGACACTCCGGTCCTTTCCCCGCAGGGTCACTCTACTTTATCAATTTCTATTTCAGACGATCAAGATTAGGGTGATGTATCTGTGATGTCTTCCAACAGTGTGCCTCCGTCGTCACAATTAATGAAGGGCTAGCGGAAAAGTGCTCATGTAATACGCCAATTGCCTAAGAGGACCCTAGTAGGTTCGACGGCCTTTGACGTCCGCTAGCTCGCCCGGTGTAGCGTCCATTCACCGAATGGTTCGGCAGCCGGGTTCGTCCGTTGCGGTCTAGAAGGAATTTTGGGGTGATGCGAGCACTATAAAATTAACTTAATGCACACCCAGTGACGGCGGTTCGGAGGGAGAACGGAGGAAGCCTTTTAGTCCGGTTCATAGCTCGTTCCGGTCCATCCGGACGGCAAGCGAGAGAGGCCCCTCTCTCGTTCAACAACATCTGGCCCCAGATGTTGTGGTACTAATGTGTTGTTAGCGGAGCATACGTCCGTCGCTCGGGACGCTCCGTTGTATAGGCAGTCCGCTGAGACTGCTAAGGCTTCCTCTTCTCATCAGCGCACACGACCGCACCTTGGCTGCGTGACCGCCGATATATTACCAGCTTCGCCGATCAAGGATTCTTCGGCGACCAGGTCACACCATCCGGCAGCCAGGGATTCGAGACCGATGGACTCCGGACGTTCGCATAGGAAGTATGCGGGAGCCATCTGATGCGGAGCTGCCCTCGGCGAAGCACCGATAGACTGCGCCTCCGCAGGTCTCGACGCCGGACATTCTTGTGCACATAGCACAGCTTATCGCAGCATCCCAGCAGCCGACAGAAACGGTGTCGGATCGAGAATTATCCGACAGCGCTGGGTCGGTAGCCGGGGACTCGAGGCCTGCAGACTCCGGACGTTCGCATAGGAAGTGTGCGGGAGTCAACGTACACGGAGCTTCCAGCGGCAATGCATCGTAAGTCCGCTACGGCACAGGCCTCGGGAACGGACGTGCTTTCCTTAATAGCACAGTTTATCGCAGCATCCCAGCATCAACTGAATCTGTCGCATATATTTTATCCGACGATGCTGGGTCGGGACGCTCCGCGGAAGCGGGTACGGACGTCCGAAAGTTTCATCCGGTCCGACGGGATACCGAAAGGGATTCGGTGGATTTCAAGCTTTCCCTTTTGGAACAACATATGCTGCGATGCCGGATAAGAAACTGATAGCGTCGGTGGACTTAGAAATTTTTGGTTCGGTTCAGGGACATCGTCCCTCAGTTCCGACATAGTCCAATAATGTCACACAAACTTTCGAATTATTGAACGACGCTATATATATTATTATTTTATGCTTGCTATCCAAGCATTTCTGGTTTCTTGTTCGAAGAGTTATGGAGGTGTCTTTCAAAAGTGTGCCTCTGTCGTCATAGTTAATGAAGAGTTAGCGGCAATAAGTGCTCATGGAATATGTCTATCGCTTACGGAATGACATTCGCTAGCTCACCCGGTATAGCATACATTCATCGAATGGTTCGGCTGCCGGGTTCGTCCGTTGCGGTCTAGGAAGGAGATTTGGGTGATGCGAGCACTTTAATTACTTTAGTACTCACCCAGTGACGGCAGATTGAGGACAGATCGGAGGAAGCCAACAACATAGGGGACCGCATGTTGTGGTTCAGATATTTGGACGCTCCGTTATATTGACAGTCCGAGAGACTGTCTTTGATGCTTCCTCATCCTCACAGCAGGGCACACGACCGCACATTGGCTACGTGACCTCGAGTATCCGATCAGTTTCGGCATTCAGTGATTCCACAGCGAATAGGTCGCGCCATCCGGTAGCCAAGGGACACGAGGCCTATACACTCCGTTCGCTCGCATATTGGAAGTATGCACGGGGTAACGATCTCGGAGCTTCCTGCGGCAATGCATCGTAAGACCGCTGCTCCTCAGGCCTCGGTGACGGACGTGCTATCCGAGTTAGCACAGTTGTTTCGCAGCATCCCAGCAATTGACGGTTTCTCGGTCGAATCAGGAATTATCCGACGGCGCTGGGTCGGTGCGGTCCGCGGTTGCATCAAGCTACGGACGACCGAACGCTTTATAGGGTCCGACAGGATGGCGAAAGGGATTCGAAAGATTTCGAGTTTTCCCTTCAGTAGTATCGGAAGATGCCTTTCATATCTTCTGGCATTTCTTCCAGTGATTATTTTTCGGACTTCATTGCTGCGATCTTGGATAAGAGACTTATAGCGTCATTGGACTCGGATTTTTCGATCGGTACAGGGACTTTGTCCCTGACTTACCGACGCAGTCCAATATTGTCATTACAACATGTGTTTTATTTTTCGACGCTATATATTATATATATATATACAAGCCTGCTACTAAGCATGATAGTTTAGTTTCTTGTCCGCGTGGCTCATTTCTGCCATTTTATCTTTTTTACATATAGTTTATTTTGGCAGAGCAGGGCAAACCGAGAGTTCATATGCGTCTAGACGGTGTGATTAAAGACTGCATATATTCTTTTTCGCCGTTTATGTCTTTTCCAATTTCAATATTGGGAACGACATTATGTATAGTAGACTTAACTTAGACGCTTTATTATACGTAATCCGCCTTACTGAGGCGTTATCATTACGTCTTCAAGAAAAGATTTACGGGATATTATTCTCAATGTAATTTCTTTTGAGGGCAGTATTTTGTTCACGTATAACTCCGCCCTTCAGTGGCTGATTGGAGTGTTTAGACGTGATGCAGCCCTAGCTACATCCACGCGTGGATAGTAGGTTAAGAACTCTCTCAGAGTCGCTTCGTTCTCGGAGGAGCTTCTCTTCGACGGCAACTTTCCGGCAATCCATGAATTGCTTGGTTTATACATTCTCTTGTCTATCTAGTGTTACAAGAGATTCAGACTGGGGCAAACATTCGGTGGTTGACTCAGAGAGTGCCGCCGCAGTTGCCGGACCCTAGTGTGGCTGTTATGACGGTTGCCAGTCAAACAGATTGGGATATATACTGATCCCTACGGATTCGAAGTGCCAGGGTCTTTGGGTTCCGCAGTCTTTTAGCTATCAGTTTAACTTCCGCGGAATAATGTTTTTTAGGCTTGCTTTATGTCATTGCATGAACATTATTCAGAAATGCATGCCCAAATTCCTGTCCTTTAATTCGACAGTAGTGGCGTATCTCCGGAACCAGGGAGGCACTCTTTCGTTTCCGTTATTCAATTTAATGGAAAGAATCCGTCTGTTGGTTATAGTACACCAAGTTCAGTTTTGGTCCGTCATATTCGGGGTCGTCTGATTGTTTTATCGCACTCCCGTTCTCTTACGGGTCGCTTGTTGCTGTCAGAATGGACTCTCAACAAACAAGTATTTAATCAGATTTGCTATCTATGGGAGCGCCCAATGATGTTTTATTATGACACAGCTTGCTAATCAATTGCAGACGTATGTGTTGGCTTGTCCAGATCTCTGAGCTAATACTGTTAACGCTCTATTGATCTATAGGACGCAATGATAGGATACGCGTATCCTCCGGCGCTGTTGTTTTAGCAGGTATTGCTAAGATAAACAACCACAATACATTTCTGTTGATAGCATCTCTATCTTCACAGAGATCATGAGTAATTTACTCTCTTGTCTACTGTGGATCTTAACGTGAAATCTTCCTCTATGTGAGGATCTTTTTTCACTGGGTAAATCGTGTCATCTTTATCACAACCAGCAAGGTCGCAACCTTCATGTATTCCGTTGTGTGGTCCGTATTGCATTGTAAGCACTGTACTGGACGAGCTTTGGACGCGATTTCTTACTATAGGAGATCCTCTTCTTCGCTATTCTATGCGACTAAAGTGGAGGCTCTTCCGTCGTGGTGTAGGGATCATTATGTTCATATGGTTGATCCCTCCATACTACGCATTGCTAGTTTTTAGTATACTTGTTTCACAAGATCTACTGCAGCCTGTTGTTATTTAGGTTATAGGTTTATGTTACCTCATACCTATGCACTCTACGATAGTTTACAATTGAGTCTTTTGTCTCTTTATCTAAGTCAGTTAGTAACTTTTTGATAAATAGACTTAGAATCTTTAGATTAAATTCCTATACGGATTTTAACTTCGGTTCTTATTTAGCTAAGTAATCATTTGAGCCTCTGGAAACAGTAGTTTTCAAATTCTGACCTTTTAGACAGTAATTCTGTTGGTTTCTCTTTTACTGTAGAGTCAGTGAGTTTCATGCACTATCGATGGATGATTTTCACTTTCATAGTTTCGGAATCAATACTTCCGTTACTATTTAGGTTGGATTGTTGCATAAGAGTTAGGCTCCTATTATCCGGAACCTATTATTTTAAGGTCCTTCCGTCTTCGTATGGGCATAGGCCTTTACTCTTTCCGGGTACAGTTTATGTATTTATAAACAGATATCTGTTTATTACAAGGGCGTAAGCTTCTTCTGTCTTTGATGTCTAGTAGAAGGACGTTACGCTCCATTTTATTGTTAATCGATTCTATTAACTAGCGTACTGCTTATGGTATATCATTGGCTTAGCAGTTGTGCTTAAGATTTCGGCTCTTGAAGTAAGAGTTCTTCTACTTCTTGGGCTTACATTAATAGTGTTGCTATTATAGATTTTTGAAGGCTGCTCATTGCGCTCAGCCATCCATTCATGAATTTTATCTCAGAAATATCGAGTCCATTTCTGGAGGCCTCTATTGTTAGGTCTATTATCTACTGCTCAGAATGTTATTCACTTAACAGTTGCTACTATAGCTAGGTAGGCTGTCTGTTTCGGCAGTGTCTCCGTTCGGCTGCCCTCTTCGCTCTGGGCTATTTGACCCAGGGCAAGAAAAAGGGGGGGGGGAGGGTGTTCCCTTGGGTCACCTGTTTTTACTATGAAAACAAGGGGATACCTCCTCCGGAGTTAGTAATTCTGAGCTGTTATTGGGATGGTTGTTTAGTGAGAAGTTTAAGTTTATAAAATTCATTCAAGTCTTAGTTTTTAAAGTATAGCTTTTGAATATTGCATATGTCAACGGACATGATTATGCAATTCTCACACACTTTTAGGAGTATAAGAGTCTCTATTCTCTAGACTTACTTTATTATTGGCTTACTTTAAAAATTATTAGTATAAGGATTATTGGATATTAATAGAGTACATGGATGTATGAAGCTCAATTTTTGGAAGGTGTTGTATCTTTCTAATTTATCATAAATAAGAAAGATACATGTAAGGCCTATTACTTCTTTTCCCTACAGGGGATGACTCTATTTTATTTTATTGAGCGTATTCCATTTTGCTCTATGTCCTTGGCCCTCCAGCCTTTTTACTATTCAGCTATGTCTGGGTCATTGGTACAGTATAAAAATGTTAAAAAATTTATAGTAATTTATATATTTTTTATACTTACCAATGACCCAGACGGGGATGGCCCTCCCAGGAGTTGGGAACTCTTGCCTCCCCGCTGAGTACATAGCGCTTACCAGGCACTGGTTATTAGAATGATAAATGGCGCCAATTTCGGAACGTCCTGGACACTGCGCATGCGCAGTGGGGGCGAGGTGTGGAGGGCCTTTCAGGACATGTTTTCTTTAGTTTTAGATGCAAATTTTGGGGATTGGGGGGCAAAATTTGTGTTTGGCCCTATATTTTAAGAGTTAGCACCAGCTATGTCTGGGTCATTGGTAAGTATAAAAAATATATAAATTACTATAAATTTTTTAACTTTCATTATTTTTTTTCATTTTTTGTCTCTAAAACATAGGTTATGACCCCTCATTGGAACGAGCTCGATGAGGGGTTATAACCTATGTTTTTGAGACAAAAATTGAAAATAATAGCTATTCAAGAATTTTTTTGCAAGTGTCGTCTGCTTTTCATGTTGGTTAAAGGGTTGAAAAAAGCAAAATAAAAACAATGAAGTCCCCATTACACCCATGGCAAAGCGTCTTCGTTTGCGCGAACGGATTCATGACACAATTGTTGATTGCATAATTCACTTGTGAAGTTATCGTTTATAATCAAACCCGGAAATCCCAGTAAATCACACTTTGGAAAGTAATAATAAAAATTAAATGGTTAGGGGGTGCGGTGGCTCAGTGGTTACAGTATTGGACTTCAAAGGAAAAAGTCCACGGTTTGATCCCCACCAGGGGTAACTGTGTTGTGTCCTTGGGCAAGGCACTTCATCCCGACTGCCCACGTGGGGGCACGGTGGTGCTGTGTGCTAACGCATACTGTACGTCAATGGTGCACCTGTCTTCAACCAATGCTAACCCTGTTTGTGTGGAGTTAGTACATTGAGAGTTTGACAGTTGCTTGCCAATGTTCGGTGGTTTTTTCTGGACGCGCTGGCTACCTCCACCTACAAAATTGTCCGACATGAGGTGATCCTGGCTGTTGAAAGTGTCGTTAAACTGCAATAAATAAATATGGTGAAAAGCATTCAGAGTCGACAGTGTCGTATACGACACTGTCGACACAGATTGCTTTTCACTGCAAACTCTGTGGCTTTTTATTCTTATTTATCTGTTGAATTGTTTAATTCGGCAGGTAGGCCCTAAACTATAATGCCTGCATCAGGGAAAAGCTGATAAAACTATACATGGGCAAAACTTTAAAAAAAGTCTGTGCAATTACATTTTTTAAGCACAGCAGTTTACCATTACTATTTGTGGGGGGTTATACTCTATGTTGGCCAAAATTGAAGAAATAATAAAAATTAAATGGTTATTTTTTGTTAAAATATCACTGGCTGGATATGGGCATTATCTTAAATAACGGGTTAAAAAATAAAAGATTAAATACAGAAACAAGGGCTGTACCCAACTTTTGAAACTGCACTTCTCTTATGCAAGTAAAATATATATATTTGTATAAAAAATTGGTTGTTCATATACATTTGTTTATTTATATATATTTGTTGGACAATAATACCTACATTATGTATATTTTGTAAATATGGCGCTTGTTTTAACCAGTTTATTTTGTGTGCACTCATAAATGAAATATTTATGTTTTAAATTTAATACATATCGAGCTGTGATTAATGGTATTTCATTTTTGCAGTTTAAAAAATGAAAATATTACAGTGGGTTATTTGAGGCCTATTAAAAAAATTTCTTGTTTCTTGGTGAATTTTCTCATAATTTTATGCTGAGGGAGGGAGGCTTTTATTTTTTGAATTTCTGTTTATCTACAAAATAATCCAGAAAATATTTGAAATTTGAAGTCCAACCCTTTACCTAAAATGAAAAGCAGACGACACTTGCAAACAAAATTATTGAATAACTATTTTTTTCACTTTTGGGGTCAAAAACATAGCTTATGACCCCTCATTGGAACAAGCTCAATGAGCTCATTCCAAGGAGAATTCATAAACTATGTTTTTGAGGCAAAAAATGAAAAAATATTGAAAATTGATTGGCAATTTTTGTGAATAGTGCTGGCCGGTTTTAGCCATTACGTTGTTTGCATTAACCCTTTACCCAATGAATCGACCGCATCCGCCCACGTGATATGCAAATTCAGCAGTTGAAAAAATATTATTTTTCAAAAAATGTCAACAAAACCATATCATGTGACCCCTCGTTGGAACGAGCTCGGCGAGCTCGTTCCAACGAGGGGTCACATGATATGGTTTTGTTGAAATTTTTTTTAAAATTTAAAAAAATGATATTTAAAATAGTAAAGTTTGATATCGTCTGCATTGGGTAAAGGGTTAACTCCTTATACTATTATGTGGAAAAAACTATTTTTTAGCAGTGAAAATTTCCCATAATGCACTTGCAAATTAACGAACAGTATCTTGTTTGACAGAGCTGTGAGCTCTGTCAAATGAGATATCGTTGGTGAAATTTTTATTCGTCAAGTTCAAAATTGTTCCAGGTAAAAAAAATGGAGTGATGAGACAGCTTTTCAGTGATAAGGGAGGTGACTGAGAAACCAAGTATTTTTTAATAGCCTAATTGCAGGTTACATTGTTGATGAGACAAGTAGTTGGAAATTAAAAAAAAAAAAATTCACAACCAATAAATTATTTTAAAAATTTCTCTTATTCTTTACATAATCGCATCACCCAAAATGCTGGTACTCATTTATTGAGCGAAATCTTGTATAATGATATGCTTTAATTTGAACTTTGCAGTAGATTGCAAAAAAAATAGATTTCACTTGTAATTCTCACCATAATTTTTCGTTCAACACATATTGACACTTTCAGGTTCATTTTAATAATTAGGAAGGAACAATTTTAGCCAAATAATGGATGAAATATTAGTATAAATGACAAAGTTTTAAAAATTTTGATGTGTTGTCTATTAACATCGGAATTCTTTTGAGTGTCTGCAGGGGCCGAATATGGGACCCTTTCTCAATGGTATTTATGCATATTTTTCTCAATTCCAACCCAAACAAAACTTAATTCACATTTTGTGTCCTGAAGTGAGCATTCACGGAAAACCAACAATTACCAATTAATGAAGCGCAGAAAGCATAGGAACCCAAGGGCTAGAGCTGTAGGTTTTTAAATTTCTTGTTCGGTTTTGGTTTTGGTTTATTAGGTGGAGTAAAACCTCAGTTCGGCTCGGTTTTCGGTTTGTTCATGAGGCCAAATAAAATTCAATAAAACTCATTCTTATGTCCGGAGTCATAACTGAATAGCAGTGAAATTGAGTGAAACTTCGCGAATGCCCGAAATAAGCTATGATACATGAAGAATCAGAAAGACCAATATAATAATTACTTAAATATACAGAACTTTTATTGTGCTTGGCCATTTTTTGAGGTCTGACACCTACACGCAACTTGAGGAAAGCTGCAAACACAACTAAACAGAAATGTCAGAAATTCACAGAATGTAGCCTTCCCAGAGTAGTGAGAGTACCCAGACACTGCCATTGGCAGTGTCTGGGTACTCACACTATTCTGGGATGGCTACATTCAGTGAATTTCTGCAGCAAGAGAGTATTTAATAAAAAACGAAAAACCTTAGATTACGGGATGTCGACGGTTTCGGTTTTTAAAAAAAACTAAAAACCTCGGTTCGGTTTCAGTTAGCCTACAGCTCTACCAAGGGCAAACAATAATAATAATAATAATGAAGTTTATAGCCTCGGTTCCACAATGTGCTCGCTGGCTTTACAATCGAGTATACGAGTGGTGTATAAATAAATAGACTCTGTGGCTGAAGCTGAATATATACAAAAAGAAAAAGCAGCAACTATATCAACTATCAATCAACCAAGGTTGATTAATAGTGTTATATACTTGCTTGAAGAGATCTGTCTTCAGAGCAGATTTAAACTGGTTGAGAGTTTGTGGCCTCTAAGCGGGAAGTGAATTCCATAGCTTCGGACTGGCAACAGAAAAAGCACAACCACCGCATGATAAAAGGTTGCAAGATGGGTAGACTAAGTCATTGGAGAAACTGGACCTTAGAGTTCTGACAGGTTTGTGGAGAACAAGAAGATCAGTAAGGTATGAAGGACCAAGACTGTTGAGACATTTATATATGATCAAAAAGATTTTAAAGTCAATCCTTTTCAGAACTGGGAGCCAGTGTAGATCTACCAGTACCAGAGATATGTGGTCATATTTCCTGGTCTTGGTCAGAACTCTGGCTCCACAATTTTGGACAGCCTGTAACTTAACCAAAAGAGATTTGTTGCAACCAACAATGGATTCTCCTTCATCCCTTAGAAGCCTATTTTCGACTTTGATCACCTTTTACTAAAACAACAGACAGTCTTCAGATACACATGAGAGTTACATTCAAAGAACCTTTTCAGTTGTTTCAGGGCAAGTCTTGGCCGCCTATGAAGGCAGCCAAGACTTGCCTAGAAACAACTGCAAAGCCATAGAATGTAAACTGACAAAGTAAAGCAAAAATAAGAACAGTTTATTATATGCTAGCCTGTGAATTATCGCAAATTATCTAAAAGATATTTCACAATATCCATCGACTTGGTCGATATCGAGAAATATTCCTCAGTAACTTCTTAAATGACATCAAGCTTTGGTGCATGAAGTCTTGAAGGAATGACAGCAGATCTTTGTTATTGTCTTGAAACTGTTTGCAGTCAAATTGGGCTGAATACTGTGCATACCAGAAAGTTTAATTTTTCACGAGCGCTTGAGCGAGAGAAAAATAATACTTTAAGGTCCACACGCGTCGGCACATGATGTTGCCTTGAACATCGCCATGAAGGAACGACAGCAGATCTTTGTTATGGTCTTGAAACTGTTTGCAGTCAAATTGGGCTGAATATTGCGCGGTAAAATGTCATGTAGCATATCATAAAAAAAAATCAACGCTATTTTAGTGAATATCGTGAATTATCTCATTCATGTGGACCTGAAAGTATTATTTTAAAAGAGAGATAACTCCCGATATTCACTAAAACAGTGTAGATATCCTCTATTTATTAACCCTTTACCCAACGCAGACGATATAAAAATTTATTATTTTAAATATAATCTTTTTAAATTTTTCAAAAACTTTCAACAAAACCATATCATGTGACCCCTCATTGGAACGAGCTCAATGAGCTCATTCCAATGAGGGATCACATGATATGGTTTTGTTGAAACATTTTGAAAAATTTAATTTTTTCAACTGCTCAATTTGCATGTTACGCGGGCGGATTCGGGCGATTCGTTAGGTAAAGGGTTAATAGAGATTACAGAGACTAGATTGATAATGATTTCATGTGACTGTTTGTTCTAAAGCGTGCTACATGTAATCCCTGTGGAGAATCCCGGGAAGTGAGTCAGTGCTTGGTTACTGTAATAAACAAGCTCGGTTTTACTAGTAAAATAGAAACCAGTAATCAAGGCTTGTTTTGTAGGTCTCCTAAAGTAGGCAACATGGGCATAAATGATTGGCTTGACTTGACTTTATATCCATGTTGTAGTCATGATTAGCAATTGTATAGAAATATAAGTTATCTCTGCCAACATGTATGGTATACAGAGATTTAATACCTGGATGTTGGTGTTTAAATGAGACATCCAGGCATTAACCTCCATATACCATGCATGTTGGCAGAGAAAACGTTTTTGTCCTGTTTGAAACTCAATACAAGCATAGTGGAAATAAATTTGTGGATGCATTTCTCAACTCCACAATCACTTGGACCAAATTTGTGATTGTTTTTATAATTGCAGAAGACAACAGATAGAGTTACATCCCTTGGGTCATTAAGGAAACGAGTAAACAGTATTTTGTTTGACATGTCATCCCCTGAGTTCCAATGTGTTCTGTGTGCCTACTGGCACATAGAATACATTAGTACTCAGGGGATGAACTATTTGCTCTTATTTTATTTTTATGATTGAATTGTCGGAAATCTGATGATATTTGTGACTATTTTCGGGTTTTTTGGTTTGATTTGTATTTCAAGGCGAGCAAAATTGGAAATCTTACGTTTAAACCATATACCCCGATGTTTCGCATGCGCTTATATCCTGGATATTGCACACTCTCATATACCTTGGATGTTGGGTGCATCCTTTGCAGTGGCTATTTGTCCAAGGCATTCTGACCAATCAAAAGGCTGAATTTATCGGGATATAGGGACAAGTGAACTTCAACATCAATAAATAAAATAAATAAATAAATAAAATTCTTTGTATGTCCCTTTCCCCCAAAACAAATTCCCAGTTGGCACATCAACCCAAATTTTCCCATTGACATGGACCCTTTCTCAAAGAAGGCTAAAGAATCCCTGTAACACTCACAAGCAGAAGTTTTTGATTAATATCGTCACACACAACTCGGGTTACATAAGTTGCATAGATACATTTTGTATTTGTTTGGAGCTTCGGATTCATCAGTAGTGTTATTTTTCAGATCATCCTTGAATATAGAACTGTAGGAACTAAATTACATGCTATCCTCTCAAACAATTTGTCATCTCTTTTTATATGCCTGTTTGTAAAAATGGTTGTATTATGTAAATGATCTGTCTGTCCATCTGTCTGTCTGTCCATCTGACTGTCTGTCTGTCCGTAAACAATTGGTTTCTGACTGATAACTCCAGTTTGGATTATTTGATTTCAACCAAAGTTGGTGTGTGTATTCCCCAGCTAGTAATACAGGCCAAGTTCAAATATGGGTTCGGTCCTTTTATTTTTACATGACTTGCAGCCCTTTTTTGACTTTGAATTTGACAGTCTATCAACATTTCTAGTTTCCGACCGATAACTCCAGTTTGGATTATTTGATCTCCACCAAAGTTGGTATGTGTATTGCCCAACTAGTAATACAGGCCAAGTTTGATTATGGGTTCTGTCCATGTATGTTTAAATGAGTTACAACCCTTTTTTGACTTAGAATTTGACTGTCTATTAACATTTTTGGTATGCGACCAATAACTCTTGTTTGAATTACTTGATTGGTATTTTCCTATTTTCCAGCTAATAATACTGATGGGTTCCATACAGTTATTTTTACATGAGTTATGTCTCTTTTTCGACTTAGAACTGGCATATTTAGCCACGCTTGGTGGTGCTCTTGTTGATTTTTGGTAACCAACCATCAAATTGTCTATAGTTGGAAAGGTGTAAAATTGAATGGTTAATATTTTTATGTAATCTTTGTCTTTCACAGATACTTTGATGTAACCATTTAATAAACATAATGCAAAGAATTATTCACACAAATCAGTATTAAAAGCTTTGAATGAATTCAAGGATGGACATGAAGCCTGTTATTAAAGAGTCACTGTGTGCTCTCACCAACAATTTGAAAGGACATTAATTTTTAAATAGATTTTTATTCCCCTGCAACGAATAGTCAGGGGGGTGGGGGGGGGGGGTGCATATTGTTCTACCCATGTCTGTCCATCTGCCGTCTGTCTATCTACCCATCCATCTGCATCTAGGGTACTTTGTCTGGCTAACTCCTCTCAGTTTTCAAGCTAGGACTTTTTTATTTCACATTATGTTTATTCATATACCAGAGGTATGCATATTGTCGGGATTTAGCAGTAGTGTCCAGAGAAGTCTTGGCTGCCTTTCCAGGCAGCCAAGACTTCACTAGATACCACTGCCATGGTACTGTAACTTCCGTCCGCAAATACACCAAAAGCAAGTATGTTGGAACATTTAAGACAATAACCGCACAAAAATGGGAGCCACACCCTTTAGGGTTAAACCTCACATAAATGTATAAATATGCAGTTTGTCTTTCATTATGGAATAAGTATTGGCCGTGCTCATAAAGGTATAACAGTACTCACAATTTCTAAATTATTTAAGAAATGAAAATTGATTCCCGTGCAAGAGTGTGCAAGAATCAAAACCAATTTTCGTCAGTCAGGACAAATTCTAAGGTCGGGGGCCAATACTATAAAACTAAAAATTGTATTTTGTATTGATGCCTTTTGCAAATTGCCACATCTTTTAAAATGCCGATGATTTCATTTCTGTCATTTATATTGACTTGTAGAAAATACAATTTGTGAAAATACAATTATAAAAGTTTTACAATACAGTGGAACCCACTTAATTGGATATCTCTTAATTGTATATCTCTGTTGATTGAATATAATTTTCAAACACAAAACCATTTACCATACCTTCTGTACAAATTTGATCTGTCAATTGCATATGGGTTGTAGAGTGAACTCCTGTTAATTGTATATAAATTTTTGTAATATGTCAAAAAAATCACTGTGACACGCACCAAATTCCCCTTATTTATCAAGCTTTTTTTGCCTCGCTTCATCCAATATAGGCATTTATTCCATTATATCTTGTTTGACAGAGCTCTGTCAAACAAGATATAATAGAATAAATGCTAAGTTTCCTCCCAGAATACAGGAAACTGACCAAATCCCAGACCAATCAGACAAGAACTGCAGGGTGTAGCCCATGTAAAGGAAAATGTGAACAGACTCAAAGACTAACAGACTCACAGACTAACAGACTTCCACACGCGTGATGGCAATAGCTTATCTTGACTTTGTGAAGTTAAGCTAAAAATCTGGTAACCTGTGAAGAAATTACCCTGTCTCTCCCCAGTTTTCCTTTGTTTATAGACCTATTTGGCGTCAGCACATCCAGTGCAGGCATTTAATCTATTATATCTTGTTTGACAGAGCTCATGGAGCACTTTCAAACAAGATATAATAGAATAAATGCTCAGTTTCCTCCCAGAACACAGGGAACTGACCAAATCCCTGTTAATTGTATACTCCTATTAATTGAATAATTTTCACTGGCAAAATGGTTATTCATTATTAAGAGGATTCTACTGTATTGGTCCCTGCTCTGCTAATTCAGAAATCTGAATATGTCCAAGAAAAAACGTTATCTACCGTCAATTAAGGGAAACAACACCTGATGAATTCCTTGACTGTCACTCATGCTGAGTGATTGACTTAATAATTAAAGTTATATAAATTGATTAAGTTTTGAACTACTTAATTAAAAGTCCGAGTGACCTTGTTTTTGTAAAATATTAACCATTCTAGTTTTAAATGAGAAATTGTTGATATTTAAAAAAGAATTTTTGCACTAAAAAATTCTGACATTATGTTATTAGGCCCTACAAAGTAGATCTTCTGTTTCTCAGGCCATTTTTTGTAAAATTGCATGTGGGCAGGCAGTTTTTTTTTTCATTTATTTATGTTTTTTGGTAATTATTTCTTTGCTATCAAAAGTTCATGTTCTTTGTTTGTTTTATGTTTTAGGCCTCATAATCTACAGAATAGCATGGGTGGTGGTATATTTCGTCCCTTGAGTGCAAAAAGGCTTTGCAATGCTAAAGAAAGGGACAGATTTATCACTTTATTAACTTGGGTAAAATATCATACATAAACCATTTAATTTTTAGCTGAACTTTGTCTGAGCTATTGCCATCACTTCTCGTCCATCGGCATGCGTACGTACGTCCATACAGGCGTAGGTGCATACGTCCACAATTTCCTTTGGCATACAGCACAGGTCACATTTATGATCAGATCATTTTGAAACTTGGTATGCTTGTTTGGGGTGACCTCTAGATGGGAGCTATTGATTTTCTTCTATTTCCGTCAAAAATGTAGACGCTGGCACCGTTCTTAGAACTTAGTTAAGTCAGACCTCAACATTTCACTTTGGCACACCCTACAGGGCACATTTATGATCGGACTACTTTGAAACCTGGCATGCTTGTTTAGGGTGACCTCCAGATTGGAGCTATCGATTTTCTTACCTTTCCGTCAAAACATCTTGCCGCTGTCAACGGCCTTTGAACTTTGTTTAAGTCAGACATCAGTATATTCCTTCAGCACGCCCCACAGGGCACATTTATGACCAGATCGGTTTGAAACTTGGTATGCTTGTTTGGAGTAACCTCCAGATGAGAGCTATCGATTTTCTTCAGTTTCTGTCAAAAAATGTTGCCGCTGGCAATGACCTTCGATGAACTTAGTGCAGTTATGCATCAATATTTTCATTTGGCACACCCTGCTGTGCACATTTTTGACCGGATCGCTTTGAAACTTGGTATGCTTGTTTGGAGCGACCTCTAGATGGGAGATATCGAATTTCTTCTATTCCCGTCAAACAATATTGCAGCTGGCAACGACTTTTGAATTTAGTTTAGTCAGACCTCAATAGTTCCCTCTGACACACCCTACAGGGAACATTTATGATCGGATTGCATTGAAACCTGGTATGCTTGTTTGGGATGACCTATCGATTTTCTTCAATGAAATTTGAACTTAGTTACGTCAGGCATCAAATATTCCTTTGGTACGCTCTGCAGGACACCTTTATGACCAGATAGGTTTGAAACTTGCAATGCTTGTTTGGGGTTACCTCTAGATGGGTCCTATTGATTTTCTTCGATTTCCATCAAAAAATGTTGCCGCTGGCAATAGACTTCGATGAACCTGGTCCAGTTATGCATCAATATTTCCCTTTGACACTCCCTGCAGTGCACATTTATGATCGGATCGCTTTGAAACCTGGTGTGTCTGTTTGGGGTGACCTAGATGGGAGCTATCCTCTTTCTTTTATTTTTGTTAAAAAAATGTTGCAGCTGGCAATAGCCTTCGATGAACCTGGTCCAGTTATGCATCAATATTTCCCTTTGACACTCCCTGCAGTGCACATTTATGATTGGATCGCTTTGAAAGCGGGTGTGTC
This sequence comes from Pictodentalium vernedei, assembly GCA_031216915.1. Lineage (NCBI taxonomy): Eukaryota > Metazoa > Mollusca > Scaphopoda > Dentaliida > Dentaliidae > Pictodentalium > Pictodentalium vernedei. The sequence continues at coordinate 29,347,932 of CM062291.1, read as the reverse complement.
TGTTTGGGGTTACCTATAAATGGGAGCTATCCTCTTTCTTTTATTTTCGTCAAACAATGTTGCAACTGGCAACGACCTTTGAACTTAGTTTAGTTAGACCTTAATGTTTCCCTTTGGCACACCCTACAGGGAACATAAATGATCAAATTGCATTGAAACCTCGTATGCTTGTTTGGGGTGTCCTCTAGGTAGGAGCTATTTATTTTCTTCCTTGTTCATCAAAAAAATTTGCCATTGGCAATGACCTTTGATGAACTCAGTGCAGTTATGCATCAATATTTCCGTTTGACACACCCTGCAGGGCACATTTATGATTGAATCGCTTGGAAACTTGGTGTGCTTGTTTGGGGTGACCTCTAGGTGGGAGCTATCGATTTTCTTCCATTTATGTCAAATATAGCTGCTGTTGGCAACGACCTTTGATAAACTTAGTAAAAACTTTGTGTAGTTATGCATCAATATTTCCCTTTGACACACCCAGCAGGGCACATTTATGATTGGAAACTTGGTGTCCTTGTGTGGGGGTGATATCTATATGTTAGCTATCGATTTTTCTTGTTGCCGCTGACATTTGAACTTAGTTTAATCAGACCTCAGTATTTCCCTTTGACACATCCTTCAGGGCACATTTATGATCGTATCACTTTGTAACTTGGTCTGTGTGTTCGGGGTGACCTCTAGTTGTGAGCTATTTCATTTGCATTAAAAACTATTGTCGTTATCACGAGCCTTTGAACTTACTGCATTTGTGGCAGCAACTTATCCCCATTGCACTCTCTGCAGGGTATATTTATGAATGTCCATAAAAAAGAAAAACATTGCCACAAGCAATGACCTTCAAACTTAGTGCATTTGTGCATTAACATCTTCCTATGGCATCCCTCAGAGGGCGCTTCATTATCGGGTTGTTTTGAAACTTTGTATGCATATGCAGGGTGACAAAGATAGGAGCTGTTGATTTTCTTCCCATTTCCATCAAAAACTGTTGCTGTTAGCAACAATCTTTGAATTTATTGCATTTGTGCATCAACATTTTTCTTTGACTTGGCCTACAGGGCACATTTATCTTAGGATTATTTTCGAACTTGGTGTGCTCATAATAATAATGGCAGGACCTCTAGATAAGAGCTATGGATTTGCATTCATATCTGTGGAAAAAGTTGCCGTTTACAATAACCTCTCAACTTACTGCATTTGTGTATCAACATTCTTCCATTAGCCAGTCTTACAGTTTACATTTAAACATACATGGATTACTCTGCACACTCAATGTTGTTATGCTGAAATTTCACCAATTAACATTGGTACCAATGATCTTCAATTCTGCCATTTCACTTATAACTCACCAAGTTCATGTTTGTCAAGTTGAATAGAGTGTCATTGACACTTTCCTTTTAAGTTTGCATTGGTTATAAAAAGAGAGCATGTGGCAGCCAAATGGACCAGATGGGAGGGCCTGTGAAACAGATTTTAAACTTTTTAGGCCTTAATTACACAGTTTATTTGTGACCTAACATGTTTATATATGACGTCGGTTGAATCGACGAATATCATGTATACCATATTAGGTCACTAACAAACTGCATGTTGAATATATCTTGCCAATCAGTTTTTCTAAAAACAGACAGAACGCAATGTGTGTTTGAATCGGTGAATGTTTTGCATAACGAGTTGGAATGGGCTTCCGGCACTGTACCAGTTAAACCGCAATAAACACGGAGGAATGAACTTTCGGTGGATTTGCTGGTTCACAATTACTCGAAAGATCAGACATGTTCAAGTCCAGCTCGACTCAATTGTGTGACTCAGTTAGATACGTAGAGTTGAACCATAATTTAATCGATAAAAAGATATGTATTTTCCGGTCTCAACTGGTGTGTGTCACCATGTGTGAACAGTGTGTGACAAACAACTTAATATCACCAGCAAAAGTACCAAATAATAACCCTTTACCGAACACGACTGGGCGACATGTTCAATTTTCATTCCCCAAACAACGTATAGTTTGAGCTCAATGATTTTACAAGGATCGGCGGGTAACATTTATCATTTATATCACTCGCTTTGTCCCGGTGATTTTGGATTTGTGGGGCCATCTGCATAGTAGCAGTAGTGGGTCCCTCTCGGAACAGCGAACGGCTATGTCGCATCCTGTATGGGGCCATGGGAAGTAAGTCAGTTAAATTTTATGTGACACTGCCACTGGCACATAGTTTATGACCCCCTAGCTCTAATGGAAACAACTCGTTCCACGGCTGAGTCATAAGTTATTTTTTTGAAGCACAATTTGAAAAGTTGTATATCTCAGGGCGAATTTTTGTTTAAATTGTTTTATACAAATTTTACTGATGCATTAAGCGAGGACATAACGTACCAAACACGGACAGCATGAAATTAAACTGGGTAAAAACGTTTTCATTTTTTCCACCAAAATATAGCTTATAACCCCTCATTGAAACTCGCTCGTTCCAATGGAGGTCATAAGCTGTGTTTTTGAGTCAAATTTTTAAATTAAAAAAGCATGAAAGGTAAATATGAATTTGTGGGAAGAGCTCTGGTCTGCTTTGCCGGTTGGTTATGTAAAGGATTAAAACGATCAAATCTGGTCATGATTAGGCATTGTGCAGAAATATGTGACCTTAAGGGGTCGTCCAACCTAACTTTGGTCAATTTTTTTTACATTTTTCCCAATGCCTCAGAAACAGATAAGAGAAGTAAGGAAAGGCAAATTATATATCAAAATAATGAGTAAAGTGCATAGAAAAGGTACATATAATTTTTTTCAGAAAGTGGATTTTATGATTTTGAAAAAGATTAATTTGCCAATGGCATAAGTAACGAACCGGTAAAACCACAAAATAATAGGTAATTCGAAAGCCTTGTCCTCAATATAATGATAACATACTACAGACTCGGAGAAAGCATTTTTTTGACACACACTCTGGTGGGTTTTGATGTTTGAATGTAATAACACCAACACAAATTTTGGATGTTCCGGATGTGGCCATGTTTCAATGATGTTTATTCCGGTCATGTGATTACGATGTGGTTCTTGCAGAAATACTCAATTTGGGCAATCGTAAGAATGCAAGGACGTGATCACGCCCTTTATTTGTTCGAGACATTGTATGAGCGGATTTGCGAACAGGTGACAGCAAATACTTGAGCTGTTAATGTCATAACTGTAAAATATAGTTCGAAATTCCCTCTCGTGTTTACAGGCCGTCTGAACTTTTTTGTTGACAAAAAAAATCTGAATTATTGCGCTCTAGAAAGACAACATGAACCACTTGTAAAAAGAATAACCGAGTGTATAAAATCGGGACGATACACATAAAATAAGGCAATATTTATAACAAAGTAAGCAGAATGCTTCAGAAATCACTTTTTCACGAAGTATATTCCAAGTGACCTGGAACTATATTGAGCGTGTTGATTTCCCCCGATGTTGTGAAGTTATTTACTTCCTAGTAACCATGGAATTTGTCGCGGCTGTGTTCGATGTCCGCAAAGGACCGAATCAAGATGGATTAAAGATGACGCATTCGTCCTTTTAAATAAGGTGCGTTTGGACGATGCTGAAAATTTATTTTTTTCTTGCAACCAACCATACTAACACAAGCGTCGATCAGTGTCTTTTGTCGTCGTTTTACACTGACAAATGTGACAAATCTCCTTCACCGGAAACTATCTCCCAATTTGCATATCACAATAAACATAACCGCTGTCAGCCTGAGCGTGTGGTCAAAACCGAAACGAATTATCGAATCCACGGTCAAAATTAGCTGCAATTGGCTTTTAAACAAATGAAATATTCGCAATTTCTTCATCATCCATGTCGAGTTACTTTTTAACCAGACCACATGCGTTCAGTTTCGTTTGTCGGCATCAAACTGTTATTTTTGTGGTAATTAATAGTACGAGAAGGCGAAAGAAGCCAAATATTTCCCCATCATCTATAAATTAATTATAATTGATAATTCCTTTTATTTTACTTTATGAATTGATAAGGTGGGTGTGTTGCGATTATTATGCCCCAGACCTGGAAGTTGTAAAATCAAATGTGCATCTTGGGCCGTGTAGTGGTGACCTCTGTCCTCTTAGTCTTACCCATTAATCATTACATGTACTCCCCCCCCCCCCCCCCCCCGTGGGAGGGAAGTGAAGCAGTGCTTGTTTACTGTGGTAAACAAGCTCTGTTTCACTGGTAAAATAGGACCCAGTCACTAATGCTTGGGGTGCGTGTCCTCTAAAATAGGCAACATGGGGTATAAACGATTGACTGACCTTGACTTTATCTCCATGTTGTGGTCATGATTAGCCATTGTGCAGAAGTATGTGACCATAAACAACAACAATAAATAAATAAATATTACATGTACCAACATTCTCCCTTGTATCTCAACCACTGCTACTCCAATTTGAAGGATATTTGGTGTTGTGATCGAGCATCATGTGGAAACAATGTCTGTGCAGCTGCTGTAGCATGTGTTTCTTCCCACATTTTTTCAGAGTCGTGGTGCTTTTTCACTCTTTTGAGTTAGAAAATTTGTTTATAACTAGTTGATTTGTTACAATTTGTTAGAAAGTGCCTGCTGATACCCTCAAATGTATTGCTACAAAATATTTCAGGGGAAGATTTTGTTCCTATTACTTATCAAGCAACAACCTAATGAATATTCTGTACAAAGCCACCAATCTGATGTTTGACACATTTATCGGAGCTGTTATGAAGGCTTATGGAACTCAAAGTGTTGATTATGGCAGGACTTTTTTATTCACCCATTAATCGATAAATTAAGTATTATAGTTGGAAGTAAGACGCATGAAAGGTCCAGAATTTAAAGTCTAAAAACAATATTTTGCAATGTAACATGATTTTTGCAGATACACTTATTTGGAGGGTTACCTGTCTGATAGTGTTTGGAACATGTGTGGCCAGGATCTTAAAAAGAAAAAAAGAGTTCAACTTTGAGAAAAAAGGCATATGCCTTGAGTGCCGGAGGTAGAGTCATACAAGGAAGAGAGCCACCCCCCCCCCCCCCCCAGGAATTTTTTTGTGTCAAATGGAGCTCACTTGTCATCTTTTGGGGATTGCTTTGTGTACTGCGTTCTTGAAAAAAATATGTGAGACCCTCTGGATGTGCCCTTCTGATCTCAATATGCTAATAAACCTCCTTGGGGAAAGTACATGCAATAATGGTTATGTAAGGTTGATTTGATGTATTTTGAATAACAATGTACTTTTAAGTATATTAGATGGTTTATTGCAGTGACAGGTTACAGTTACCCTTATTTCTTCTCCAACAGATATCATGAGTGTATTGGTGTCCAAGAGAAAACAAAGCTATGATACTCATTGATAAACCAGACAAATTTAACAATTTAATCACTATCAAATTGATGCATGGGTTAAAAGGGGTTACAGTGCAAGGGGTTTGTAAATATATTTATTCAACTACAATGTATGACTTTGCAGTGCATTCTACATAGGAGAATATCATAGTTTCTTTCCAAACCACCACAGTGACACATACATCTTTATATTGGGAGACACTCTTTTGTCCTTCCATACTTCTGGTGGACTCCTTCAAGTTGACCTTTGTTGAACTCCCCAAATCAAAACATAAACAAAAGAAAATGTCTGCCTTCAATCAGTGAGCACTCCACTTGTACCATTTGGTATCAATCTTTATTACTTTCATGAATTAGGAAAAGATTTCTTCGAGTATGCACTTAAATGTTTATAGAATACAGCTGTTATTTTATTTTGAGGTATTTTATTGCAAAAATTTTGTTCTCTTACTTATGCCATAGCAGACTTTTCAGGTGGTGCTATTTACACATGGCAGTAGTTCCATGGCAAATTTCAGATTCCACATGTTCTATGTTTCATTCCAAGCATTTTGGTATATAATTTATTAGCGTTATACATTTTGGGACTTTTTTAGACTTGAAAGAAAATAGCATGAAATTTGACCAAAGTTAGGTTGGACGTCCCCTTAAACACAAATAAATAAATAACTATCAAATCACAGGAAACAATTGGCGAATTATATCTTGTTGAAAATACATTAATTTATATTTTCATACCTATACCACGATCAATGTATGTATTTAGTGTTACCCGATGGAGACGCGGTGGCGTTGCGGTAATCGGTTCCCGTCAGATCACGGAAGTTGAGCAACGTCGAGCCCGGTTAATCATTGGATGGGTGACCGTCTGAGCGATCAATTCGGACTCCCGCGTTGTGTCCTTGGGCAAGGCACTTAACCCCGATTGTCCACATGGGGGCACGGTGACGTCGTGTACTAAGGCGTACTGCACGTCGATGGTACGCATGTCTTCAACCAATCTTACCCTGTCTGTGCTGCAGTGCGGAGTCACGATGTTGAGGAGCCGCAGCTGCTCGTCGTTGCTCGGTGGTTCTCTCCGGGTACTCCGGCTTTCTCCACCCGTAAAACTGTCACGGTCATGATTAGCCATTGTGCATAAATATGTGACCTTAAACACCAATAAATCAATAAGTGTTACCCGATATAATACAGGAATTGAGAAAAGCGTTAGATATAATACACGCATCGAGATGATCAAATGGTTTCGCGCGCCGAAGGCGCGCAGGGACGGTTTGGGAAACATGCCCCTTTCGACCCTCTTTGGCTGTTTGTTTTTGTAGGATGTCGAGGCGTGTTAGAGGCGGAAAGGAAGGAGGGAGGTGGCTTAGCTTTTTCTTTGGAGGTGGTAGAGATGGTGATGCGGAAGTCGATGATGCAGAGTTGAGAAGCTGGATTGTGTCTAGTGTCTTGTTTAAATTTGCCCTGGATTGTTCCCTGTATGCGCGGCTTTCGGCGACGGCTTATTTCTCCAACTCGATTTCTCGTTTAGCCAACTCTAATGCTCTCCTTATCCTTGGGTCTTCGATGGTGACTGCAGACTGAGGTGGCTGTTTTGCTGTGATTGGCTCACCCGGGTTGTCCGGTTGAGAAGGAAGTGGGGAGTGAGGGTGGGAGGTGGTGAAAAATCAACCTCCGGTTCCTCCTCAGTCTCCACCAGACGTTCCTCATCCAACAGTACCGGCTCAGGAGCTGGCAGTTGGTTGGGTGTACTAGTGGGACTAGGAGGGGAACTGGCAGCTGCCTCCAGGACCTCCACCCCCCTCACTCAACTCTTTCTTCCTATTCCGGAAGGCCTCCAGGCGCAGGGCGCTCCTGCGCTTGGTCGAAGGGCTCTTCTTCTTTTTCTTCCTCTCACTCTTTTCAGGGCCTCCGTGCCTCTTCGGGTGAGGACCAGTGGGAGAGGGGATCATCTCGCCAAGGGTACTATCTCTCCCCGAATAGGGTATTGTACTCTTCAATGATGAAATCCAAGGTCATTTGGACGCTCTTGCCTTTTTCCTGGATAGTCCAAGAGATGGGACAAGAGACGCCCAGAGCTGATATGGCTTTCTCTAATCGAGCAGGTATTTCCATGTCAGTCGAGATGCTCACGCTCTGAAGTCAGAAGTATGTTGTGCAATGTGATGTGATCCACGCATCGAGAAAGAAATGTGACTGATATACCACAGGGGCGGCGGAACGATTTTCAAAGTGAGGGGGCTGGATCGGGCGATGGGTGGTCGTCAGTATGAAAATTTTAAATTCCAGGGTCCCAAAACCCCCATGTCCATGCATCTGAGCGGATAATTTGAGATTTTTCAGATGTATTTGAAAGATTTCATACTTTGAGAGCCGTTATAAAACGTCGGTAAAGCATGCAGGTGACTGAGGTGAGGTCTGTTTATCAGCTTTGGTCGTAACGACCAAAGCTGATAAATAGACCTCACCAATATGCTTTACCAGACGTTAACAACAATTATACTGTCTGTGGATTATCTTGTCTGGGGGTGGATTTGGTACTCGAATGTCTGTAAGATTACGATCTATTTCAGTTAACCGATTTTTTTAACAAACTGTATACATTTTAGCGTTTGCTGCCACTTACTGCCACTTACTGCAAAAATGATCCGAAATCCATCGAAACTGAACCAGTGCGGGAGAAGTATAACTGGCGAAAATGTGAGGGAGGCCCTGGATCCGCCCCTTGTTTCACCAGTCATTGATTGTGTTAAAATATATGCATACAAAAAAACATGCCACGGCAAAAAAAGTGGTGGGGCTGAAGCCCCCCCCCCCCCACCCCCGGTTCCAGGGCCCCCGTACCATGCGTAGAAGAGCATGCGGTGACTCTGTGATAATGCGTTGAACCTCGGACCGAAAGATCAGTGGTTCGATCCTCACCATCAGTTACTCCGTGGTGTCCTTTGGAAAAAACACTTTATCCCGATTAGCCGCGTGGGGCACTCTGGCGCTGTTTTTTTGGTGCGTTGCTCGTCGATGGCGCACTCACCTTCAACAACTGCTTGCGCAGAGTTAGTATTTTGGCGAATGTGACAGTTGCTCGGTGCTCCGGCCTCCTTCACTCGTAAAACCGCCCGACACAACATGACTTTGGAAGTTGAAAGTGTCGTTAAAACCCCATTAAAACAAACAAAATACCGGCATGGTAGCCGGCGTACGTGTAAAAATGTTACACATCTGATTGTTTGTCGTGCATCCGATTTACGTTATAACATGGATTGGAATGCTTCAACACAAAAACAGCGGCAATCGTAAATGTAAACATAGCGCAGAAGGTGATATTTTCCTTTTGATTAAAACCCTTTGAGACTTTAATTATCCCGACATTCAAACGTTATTGGGAATTCTGTTTCTTTAGCGTTTTTTTCAAAATGCGACGTCAAACATAGGAAAGTATAAATAACAAGATATTTGCCACATTACTGATTAACTGGTTGAGAGTTAGATTATTTTTGGTGGTCTGAATTTGTTATTCAAAACTTGTTTTACAACAAATTATCGGAGAGTGCCAAGAGGCACTCTCCAATAATTTGTAATCGAACAGATTTATATAGACAAAATATTATTTGTGTTTGACTTAACCCTTTACCTAACATGAAAAGCAGACGACACTTGCAAACAAAATTCTTGAATAACTAATTTTTTTCATTTTTTGTCTCAAAAACATAAGTTATGACCCCTCGTTGGAACGAGCTCGACGAGCTCGTTTCAACGAGGGGTCATAACCTTTGTTTTTGAGACAAAAAATGAAAATATTTTTAAAATTAATTGGCGATTTTTGAGAATAGCGCTGGCCGGTTTTGGCCGTTACGTTGGGTAAAGGGTTAATATGAAATACAAGCAAGGAGAGTGTTGGCTTTAGCTCTGGTATACTCATTTTTTGAAAGCCCTGATAGTGGCTTCTAGCACTCAACCAGTTATGAAGTCTTGACAGCAGGATTATATTAGTATTTTAAACTGCGATAACATTTGGCTTAACGGTTGTCACGGAGCACTATTCGGGAGAAAATAGGAATTGAGATTAAAACTTTAAAAAAATGGAAAAATAATAACAAAACAAATGACCACAAAGTATCAACGTGCTGTTTGATTTCGTTCGTCATAAGACGTACAAAAGTATCAAAGGGTCACAACATAAGCTTCGTTTACTTAATTCAAGTTTAATCGCAGAATATATATAAATGCAGGCCACAACTCGGGAAGAGAGCAGAGACAGGAATCCGTGACTATGATTGTTGTATTTCTGTATTTCACTCGCGAGTACGACGCTCGTGAAGCGCTTTAAAATCTCCCATTTGTGGTCGTCGATTCTTGTCCCTCGTACTCTGCCGTCATTGTATTCTGTCTTAATACAACAAGTTAAATGACAAACGAGAATGACATTTTTATTGATTTAAATCTTATCTGTCATTGTACCCGATCATTATTCAGTTACATTTTATGCAGAATGTGTGTTTTATTGCGTAATGTTGAAATGATGGAATACATTTTGTTGAAATCCAATGACTTGTTTTTTACTGTTGTTGAAAGATTCCGCATTAACCCCTAACTCTCCATACAGTCACAAACGGCCCCTTTTTATGTTACCCTGAAAAAGTTTGTCCCGAGTGTATTCTTCCCCGAGAAATCGACTGGCAGGCTGCATTTATATTAACAAGTGTTTTTTTTATATCATTGTTGGCTGCCTGTACAGCCAACAATAATGTTGAAACACTGTACAGGCATCTGTACAGTGTTTCAACATTATTGTTGGCTGTACAGGCAGCCAACAATAATGTTGAAACACTGTCCAGCTTTTCTACAAACCAACATTGCCCCCGTCCCCCACTTCCCGGTGTTCTCGGGGAGGGGGGCAATGTTGGTTTGTAGAAAAATTCAGCTTCATTAGTATAGTAATCAACGCCTTCTCTGTGGGACCCAGGGAAGTGAAGCAGTGCTTGTTTACTGTAGTAGACAAACTCCGCTTCATCAGTATAATAGGGACCAGTAACTAACTTCTGGGGTGTGGATCTTCTCGGAAGTGGGATCCATCAGCAGGATCGTGGTGGCTAAGTGGTTACAGTATTGAACTTCAACCGAAAGGTCCATGGTTTGAACTCCGCCAGGTGTAACTGCGTTGTGTCCTTGGGTAAGGCTTTTAATCCCGATTGCCCACGTAGGGGGCGCTGTGGCGCTATGTACTATGGCGAACTGCACGTCGATGGTGCACTTGTCTTTACCCAATGCTAACCCTGCTTGTGTGGAGTTAGTACGTTGTGGAGTCTTGACAGTTGCTCGCCATTGCTCAGTGGTTCTCTCCGGGTACTCCGGCTTCCTCCACCCGCAAAACCGTTCGACACGAGGTGACCGTGGCTGTCGAAAGTGTCCTTAAACCCCAGTAAATAAATGAATCATCTGCAGCTGCGCATATGTATATACGGCAGTTATTAACGTAACATTAATCTGAAGAATTAGGGTCAAGTAGCGAAGAAGACCAGAGGCACCAAAATCAAATCTGGTTGGTGTGGACAAGGAATAGAAAAGGACAGATCCACGTACTGAAATGGGGCTGCAGTGATTTATCTGAATTTATTTTAACTCTTTGCATTCTAAACGTATTTCTGATTTGATGTCGGATTGGCTTTACGTAATTTGGTAATGATGAACTGACTGGCAGCAGTTGTCGACCATACATTATTGAATGAAGAATTCAATAAGCGACAACCAGATAATCACAAAGGTTCCGCTCCACAGTTTCGCACTATTGCACAGGGGTGAAATTCTAAACATAGGGCATATGTTGAAACTAAGGCCATGTAAAATAGAGATATATTTTTAGTATCAGATATGATTACATTGGGCTTTTTGTTGGACAAGAGAATTTGAAGTTTTGGTCCCAAAGTTGGAGGCTGATACATAGGGGTAAATTACCAGTTGAATTATAGGAAACAGTGGCTTCGAAAAATTGGCTATTTTTTAAAATGTAATTTTTACATGGGTTTGGTGCCAGACAGGTAACTAAAAAATGAGACGGAAACATATAATTTTTTTTTTTTTGCATTTTAGAAACAGGGGATGCTCTGTTCCAGGGGTGGGTAAGTGGGGTTGGTGGGAAAATTCTGCTTTTGAGTCTGCTAGGTGGCTGAAAATGACTGGTTTGGGCATTTTTTCATGCAATTTTTCAGGTGGAAGTATGGCCTTTGACAATAAATTATTCCACCCACATTCAGATTGTTTATTTCTACTTAGTCAGATAGTGTTATATGTTTTTTGTGGATTTGGAAAATGTAATACCTGTTATGAGTTAGATAACTAAGCTACAGAATATTTGCATTTGAAGAGAGTGTCTGGCTTTTCATTTTTGGAAATGCCTGGAAAACTGTGGAGCGGAACCTAATCTAGTCATTTTGGCTTGATGTCACTGATATCAGTGTCGCCAGAGGATCGCAAAATACCGTTGCTCTCTTTTGGAGCTTTTTTAATGTATAAACTCCACTCGTAATATGACACAGTGTTAGACAAGGAGCCGAGATCTCTTTAGAGCAGTACGTCACTCAATAAGTGGTAAAGTTATCCACTGACTTACACATCAAACTTAGGAGACTGTACAGATGTGGCACGTTTGGTAACGAGACTCTCAACACCCGAGATCATATCGTGTCTGACAGTTGTACGGGTTTGGGAAGTCAGAGTTCCCGGAAAAAAACCACACAGCAACGGCAAATAACTGTTGGACTCCCCAACTTATTAGCTCGGCACAAGCAGGGTTAGCAACGACTGAAGGTAAGTGGGCCATCGTCATACTCTCACGCTTAGTACATTACGCCATCGTGCTCCCACAAAGTCAATCGGGGTTTAAGTGCCTTCCCCAAGGACACAATACAGATGACGTGAGTCAGGGCCGACCCGTCGACCTTTTGATCTCAAGTATAGTGTTCTAACCATTGAACCACCGTGCTCCTGTCAAGTTTAGTGGGAATGCTTAACCCTTTCAACACGGTATGCATAATGCTTTATCCCTTTACCTAACGTAACGGCCAAAACCGACCAGCGCTATTCTCAAAAATCGCCTATTAATTTTCATTATTTTTTTCATTTTTTGTCTCAAAAACATAGATTATGACCCCTCGTGGAACGAGCTCGTCGAGCTCGTTCCAACGAGGGGTCATAACCTATGTTTTTGAGACAAAAAAATGAAAAAAATTAGTTATTCAAGAATTATTTTTGCAAGTGTCGTCTGCTTTTCAGGTTAGGTAAAGGGTTATATGAAGAAAAAAATGGTAGTGGACGAGCGGACGATATAAAAAAGCAAAAAATCTGAAGCGAGGCTCGGTAATAATTATTACTGAACCTCCCAACAAACCAGGATGGTTTCGTCCATTTCGCAGTTGACAGCATTGACCGAAATCATACCTTCCAGGGCGCCAGTGTTGAAATGGTTAATGTGATTGTGGTTCAAGCAATAAAACACTCTTCCGCGATGACAGCTGCCAAATTGAGTGTGGGTGTAGCAATCCTACCACTTGCAACACCCTTCCCGCGAGAACACCGGGGAGGGAGGGGGGGGGGGAGGGGGGCAATGTTGGTATAGAATTATTTTAAAAGTAGAACACATCAGTTGGTCTAAGGGGAATTGATCTTTTGGGAATTGGCCTCGTGGGAATTGGTCTAGTGGGAATGAACCGATGTCCTATAGATACAACCCCAGGTTGCTGACTGCAAAGCATGAAAAGAAAAAATAAACGGTTAAAATATTTTTATTTAATGTACTTTAGAAAATGGTGTTCTAACGAGAGTATAAAATAAATAATATCATTGGAGGCTATCCTAAGTTCATATTTTTAGTTATGAATTTGGGATAACCTCACCCATATGCAGTAATGATGGGCAAAAATAAAAATTGCAAAGATCAAAAACTTTAATTTAATATATATTTGAAACATTTTAAGGATGGCTTACAGAATTGTATACCTAATTTTTTCAAAACCAAATTACCAGATAGGCCAGCAAGTATGATACAATATTCGAATCGGCGCTGAAGGAATTTATTAACTGCGGTCCTGTTAATTCGCTTATTCTTCTTAGCAAAAAGGGATAAGGTTACATGACTGAAGGTCTCCTAAAATTCTTTAATCAGGCCTTAAAATATGTCCCGATGCACGAAAATCGGTTTTGATTCCCCCGATCTTCTGCCCCGAGAATCAATTTTCAGTTTTTTAAATAATTTTGAATGGGAGAATACCCTTTTCTCCCCCACTATACGTGAAACATACGCGTGCCCCGGGCGAGACAGCAGGGTGGGATATTTCTATCCCACCCACCCCACGTGACATACTCATTTGCATATTTTATTAGGTCGCCGGAACTATTTCATCATCGTCTGCACAAATGTAGATAAACAAAATGGCTTCACGATTTCCCGCATGTGATCCACGTGCCATTCAAAATCAACAATGTTGATTTCTCTGCAAATTTAATAATATCACTGCGCAAATTTATCGATCGATCAATAATGTCACAATGCCATTTACATTAGAGTTTGAAACGCGCAAATTCATTAACCCTTTACGGACAGTGTGGCAAATCAATTTTTTAGTATAATTATACCTATGGTATATACCTAACTTTTGTACGATCTCTCCGATGAAGTTGTTCGTTTTTCGAAAGGACTACGACTTGATAAATTGGGTATGTCAGCACGTGACCGCCAATTATCTATAATAACGTAATCCTCGTGTGTGGGGGGGGGGGGGGGGGGGGGGAGAAAAATCATCCTCGATGAGTCTGAAGGTGGGAATGGGAAAATCTCGCCCTCGGGGCAAGATATTTGAACCAGACCCGAGGCAAGCCTCGGGTCTGGTTCAAATATCTTGCCCTTCGGGTGAGATTTCCCCATCCCAACTGCAGACTCATCCGGGATCATAATAATACCATTATTAGTATAACCATTGTATAGTTAAAACAAAACCTCCTATTGCTATATTATTACCACTCAATCTATAAGTTGCTAGTCGATAACATAAATGTGGAGGCCCGTTAAAACTCCATAATTTCAGTGACGTCATTCGACGGAACCGGGCCGCGGTCGAAAATGGTATAAATATACGATAATACCATTGTGTGTTTTGATATCTCAACGAGTTGAAAGTGAGTTTTTTTCGCGAGGCTTGCCGAGCGAAAAAAACTCACTTTCAACGAGCTGAGATATCAAACATATCAAAACACACTTTGGTATTGTTGTATTTATCTTACACCGACCATTTTTGTTCTTTTCTGCAATTTTAAAAGGGTTTTGGGGATGACTTCGGGTCAAAATGTCGACTCATCTGGAGTGGAGTCGACTGCTTTCTCTTGTTGGGCATGAATACATGTGATGTGTCCGGAAAAGCTGTTGGTGCGTAACAAGGCTACACATTCAATTGAATGATAGAGTATAGTTCCCCTTAGAAAGTGGCCCTGTAACTGGGAAAACAATTACAGAAAATATACTTACGCCTCAATTCTTATGATTTATGACAAAAATATGTTTGATAATCAATTTCACCAGATTTGACACGATTTATAAACAATTTTGCGAATGTCATCATTATATTATAATATAGAAAAAGACTATAGTCCGATCTCCAATCTATATGACATAGGGGTATGTGTTATAGATAATCTATAACACATGGGCTATGTCTTCAACAGGTATAAGATAAATAGCCATTAGCGGCCCGCGGACCGGTTATTTTTTTTAGATTCCATGGTCATATGAATTACTCCCATTCGGATGACGTCCCTTTGTGTTTCTGAACTGTCGAACGCACGATCGAAACAGAAATATCGAACCGACTTTAGTGATTATTTCTGCGCTGTTCACCAAAGTGATTGAGGAAAGATTGTTAAATTGAAAGAAGTCACAGGAGGAGAATTTTATTGTTATTTCATGACAAATTTGAAATGTTATTGAGTATCTTCACTTGTCCAATTCAATTTACATAACATACTAATTTTCTTCTGTGTTTTAATGCCCAAATCCGAAAGACATCCAGCAATTCCCTCGTGCGGTCAGCTGTAACAGGGAGTGGTAATAATAGTAATAACATGATTGTTGTCAGGCATCATGATTCACTAGCAGCCCTGCAGCAATGATGAAGAGCCCTTGGACTTATTAACGGCTCTCGGGCTTATTAACGGCCCTCGACTTCGTCTCGGGCGTTTAATAAACCCTCGGGCTGTTCATTATTGCTGCAGGGCCGCTAATGAACCATAATGCCCTCCAAAATCATGTTATTGTTATATTAGCTTGTGTTTAAACACTTAAAGGCCAACTCCTACTTTTGATGAGTTTCTTGTCTCATATTGTGCACATGTCCCACATACAGAATTTTAGTGGTCTTCTGTCTGCGGGAAGTTACATTACCTTAGCAGTGGTTTCAAGTGAAGTCTTGGCTGCCTGTTTAGGCAGCCAAGACTTCACTAGATACCACTGCCCAGGCACAGCGTTACCTTATTACGAAAGAGCAAAAGAAAGGGAGAATTCTCCATGCCTTTAAGGACAATTTCAGAATATATGACGAGAATGAAATGAACACTTTACGAGAATCAAAGTTCATTCTCGTTATTTTACTTGCGAGAATCGATTCTGATTTGCGCTTGAACTTGAAGCCATGTTTGGGCGAAAACAAGGCGTGGGCGAGCATCAGTTTGCCCCGTACAAAGAGGTACAGCTTGGCTCGTCCGTACACAGAGGTCTGCTCCTCACGGTGTACCGTTGCCAATAACGTTGAGTAGAAGATTTTAGGCGTTGGTTGTTTCGCGAAACTTGTATAGCGAAGTATTCTCTGGTTAATTGGTCGGTCTGCATCATTCGTCTGTATGAGAGAGACAGATATTTATGCAAGTCCAGGTATTGTGCCGTACTTCATTAAACTCGCCAGGGTGTGACGCGATTTTGATTATTCGCAATTACTACAAAATTGGTGATAAACCTCAAGGGAAATCTACAAAGATGATTGGACCAAAATAATGATTTCTTTCTGGAAGAACTGCGAGTATTGCTTATTTGATAGTTTATTTTAATATTTCATCGTGTTCAAGTCGATTATTACAATAGACATAGACAATTTTTTAAAATAATTACACTCTTCATATTTTATTCGCGTGGGAACTGGCATCACTGTTTGTGTCAATTATATATATATGTGTATCAGGAAACCCTTCCAGCCTCATTATTTCAGCATTGTTTGTGCAATGTCAGCTCAATGAAATTTGTTGAAAGAGTCCGTGTTCAGTTTGTGTGTGTACCAAGCGACATTTGCATTTCCTCTCTATACAGGGGGCGTGGTGGCGAAGTAGTTACGACACTGGACTTCAAACCAAAAGGTCCACGGGTCGATCCTCGCCAGAGGTAACTGCGATGTGTCCTTAGGCAAGGCACTTAATCCCAATTGCCCACATGGGGACACGGTGGCGAGTGTACTAAGGCGTTCTGCACGTCGATAGTGCACAATCAATGTTTATTCTCATTATTTTACTTGCCCCGTACAAAGAGGTACAGCTTGCCCCGTCTGTGCAAAGAGGTCTGCTTCTCACTTGTCTTCAATCAATGCTAACCCTTAT
The DNA here is from genome assembly GCA_031216915.1 of Pictodentalium vernedei. Lineage (NCBI taxonomy): Eukaryota > Metazoa > Mollusca > Scaphopoda > Dentaliida > Dentaliidae > Pictodentalium > Pictodentalium vernedei. The sequence continues at coordinate 29,330,952 of CM062291.1, read as the reverse complement.
TGTGTGGAGTAGTACGTTGGGGAGTCTAACCGGCTTCTTCCACCCGTAAAACTGTCCGACACGAGGAGACCCTGGCTGTCGAAAGTGTCTTTAGACCCCAATAAAAAGGGTATAATAGAATAGTTTTTTTTTTAAAGGGGTAGGTTTTAGACCAGTAACGCGAGATCTGTTAACAACATCCTGGACGCAGAAACAGTCACCAGTGGTTGTACTGTGGTGAACACAAAACCCTGTTTACAGTTTTGCGCTCGAGCTTCGCTCTCGTCCAATATAACCGACACCATATATACCATATTAGGCCACCAACAAACTGTGTAACTAATAATATACAGGCATTCCTGTATTATATTATTTGCAAATCCAAATAACATTTGGCCAAAGAATCCCACCTTCGGGCGCTTCAGTCCGTTTCTTCTTCTTCGACCATTTTCCAACCCGAAGGCTAGCCTGGTGGGTTGGAAGATGATTGAAGTAGAAAAAATGGACAGGACAGTGACCACACCGCGGCATGCTCATCAAAACGAGAGACTATAGTATGTCACAGTGCATTTACTGATATACGATTGTAACTTATCCTCCCACTGGGCTGAACCATGGTAGCCTTGAAAATGTGTGTCCCTCCACTTTTATCGAGCTTCCGCCACCTCTGTGTAATTGCGCCAAGAACCTATTGGATTACAAAGTACCAAAGACCAAATCCGAGAGTGCTCCGCCGATTACATAAAACACCAACAGCCTAACCAAAGAACAAACTAATCGAAAAGGAAGGCGTATCATTGAGAAAGGTGAATCTTTAGGGATGTTACTCAAGCCCGCTACCGCTGCAAGAGACAAGAACATTTCAAAACTCTCGTTTGTGTTCTGACCTTTGAAGAGAGCGGACCGCAATGCTATCATGTCGCAACTGTTCACTAAGAAACTATTCATCAATGGAAGATTCGGAATCAGAGAAACTGGAACAGTCTGAAACCCAAGAAGAGGAAGAAGTTATGGAATCGGAAGAAGAACCAGTGGACGATTCAATTGATCAAATGAGAATAATCGTTAGGCCTGCCAACGGCGATTACCGGGAAGAGTTGAAATCCTCATTAAGAATTATAACGACAAAGGAATGGATAAAGAAAATACAATTGCAGCAGCAACCATATCACTTCAAAACAGTGGCGCTGACGCATGATACCTTAATACCTTCGTGTACATGAAGAATTTTCATAAGAACCCACTTCACAAGAAAATTCAAGAGACTGCTAAACGTTTTCGCGACGAAAAGAATCACAAAAGGAATGATCGTCTGTCAATTTCTTGAGTTATGAACCCCCAAACAACAAACGTCAAACTGTGTAAATGGGCGTATACTATGTTTGGCCTTTGTTTTTTGGGGATTTATCATTCAAGAAATAGACAGAAACAAACGATCCTTCATTATAATTAAACTTGAGGGGCAATAATTTTAAACACTTTCTACTTTGCGGAGTTAAAATAAAAACCAGGTCGCATCACGCTTAAAATAACGATACATTTCACAGAAACATGTTCTTGTGTCATTAAATTTTTTATTGACCAATGAATTGCGTAAGTTAAAAGGAACGTCACAGGCCACACCCACACAAAACGTCAATCTCTTTTCCACTTAACGAAAGCAACACTGAATTAAGGGGTCGTCCAACCTAACTTTGGTCAATTTTTTGACATTTTTCCCAATGCCTGAGAAACAGATAAGAGAAGTAAGGAAAGGCAAATTATATATCAAAATAATGAGTAAAGTGCATAGAAAAGGTACATATAATTTTCTTTCAGGAAAAAAAGTGAATTTTAGGATTTTGAAGAAGATTAATTTGCAAATGGCGTAAGTAACGAACCGGTAAAACCACAAAATAATCGGTAATTCGAAAGCCTTGTCCTCAATATAATGATAACATACTACAGACTCGGAGAAAGCATTTTTTTGACACACACTCTGGTGGGTTTTGACGTTTGAATGTAATAACACAACACAAATTTTGGATGTTCCGGATGTGGCCATGTTTCAATGATGTTTTTCCGGTCATGTGATTACGATGTGGTTCTGGCAGAAATACACAATTTGGGCAATCGTAAGAATGCAAGGACGTGATCACGCCCTTTATTTGTTCGAGACAATGTATGAACGGATTTGCAAACGGGTGACAGCAAATACTTGAGTTGTTAATGTCATAACTGCAAAATATGGTTCGAAATCCCCTCTCGTGTTTACAGGCCGTCTGAACTTTTTTGTTGACAAAAAATCTGAATTATTGCGCACTAGAAAGACAACATGGACCACTTGTAAAAAAATAACCGAGTGTATAAAATCGGGACGATACATATAAAATAAGGCAATATTCATAACAAAGTAAGCAGAATGCTTCAGAAATCACTTTTTCACGAAGTATATTCCAAGTGACCTGGAACTATATTGAGCGTGTTGATTTCCCCCGATGTTGTGATGTTGTAAGTTACCACGGACTGTGTTGATGTCTGCAAAGGACCGATTGAAGATGGGTTGAAAATGATGCATTCGTGCTTTTAAATAAGGTGCGCTTGGACGATGCTGAGAATTTAGTTTTTTCTTGCAACCAACCATAGTAATACAAGCGTCGATCAGTGTCTTTTATGATCGTTTTACACTGACAAATGTGACAAATCTCCTTCACCGGAAACCATCCCCCAATTTGCATATCACAATAAACATAACCGCTGTCACCGAGTGTCAGTGTGGCCGTGTGGTCAAAACCGAAACGAATTATCGAATGCACGGTCAATATCAGCTGCAATTGGCTTTTAAACAAATGGAATATTCGCAATTTCATCATTATTCATGCCGAGTTACTTTTTAACCAGATCACATGCGTTCAGTTTCGTTTGTCGGTATCAAACTGATATTGTTTGTGGTAATTAAATAGTACGAGAAGGCGAAAGAAGCCAAATATTTTCCATCATCTATTAATTAATTCAAATTGATAATTTCTTTTATTTTACTGAAATTATGAACTGATAAGGTGGGTGTGTTGCGATTATTATGCCCCAGACCTGGAAGTTGGAAAATCAAAGGTGCATCTAGGGCCGTGCAGTGCCAGTGGTAACGTCTGTCCTCTTACCCATTCATCATTACATGTACCAACATTCTCCCTTGTATCTCAACCATTGCTACTCCAATTTGAAGGATATTTGGTGTTGTGATCGAGCATCATGGGGAAACAATGCATGTGTAGCTGCTGTAGCATGTGTTTCTTCCCACATTTTTTAAGAGTTGTGGTACTTTTTCACTCTTTTAAAATTTTGTTTATAACTAGTTGATTTGTTACAATTTGTTGCAAAGTGCCTACTAATACGCTCAATTGTATTGCTACAGGATTTCTGGTGAAGATTTTGTTCCTATTACTTGTCAAGCAATAACCTAATAAATATTCTGTATAAAGCCACAGATCTGATGTTTGACACTTTTATCGGAGCTGTTTTGAAGGCTTATGGAACTCAAAATGTTGATTATGGCAGGACTTTTCTATTCACCCATTAATCGATAAATTAAGTGTTATAGTTGGAAGTAAGAAGCATGAAAGGTCCATAACTAAAAGTCTAAAAAGAATATTTTGCAATGTAACATGATTTTTGCAGATACACTTATTTGGAGGGTTACCTTTCTGATAGTGTTTGGAACATGTGTGGCCAGGATCTTCAAAAAGAAAAAAAAGAGTTTGAGAAAAAAGGCATATGCCTTGAGTGCCGGAGGTAGAGTCCTACAAGGAAGAGAGCCCCCCCCCCCCCCCCTCTGGCAAATTGTTTGTGTCAAATGGAGCTCACTTGTCATCTTTTGGGGATTGCTTTGTGTACTGCGTTCTTGAAAAAAATATGTGAGACCCTCTGGATGTGCCCTTCTGATCTCAATGTGCCAATAAGCCTCCTTGGGGAAAGTACATGCAATAATGGTTATGTAAGGTTGATTTGATGTGTTTTGAATAACAATGTACTTTTAAGTACATTAGATGGTTTATTGCAGTGACAGGTTACAGTTAACCTTATTTCTTCTCCAACAGATATCATGAGTGTATTGGTGTCCAAGAGTTAAACAAAGCTATTATACTTATTGATAAAGCAGACAAATTTAACAATTTAATCATTATCAAATTGTTGCATGGGATAAAAGGGGTTACAGTGCAAGGGGTTTGTAAATATATTTATTCAACTACAATGTATGACTTTGCAGTGCATTCTACATAGGAGAATATCATAGTTTCTTTCCAAACCATTACAGTAATACATACATCTTTATATTGGGAGACACTATTTTGTCCTTCCATACTTCTTCTGCTGGACTCCTTCAAGTTGACCTTTGTTGAACTCCCCAAATCAAAACATCAACAAAAGAAAATGTCTGCCTTCAATCAGTGAGCACTCCACTTATAACATTTTGTCTCAATCTTTATTACTTTCATGAATTAGGAAAAGATTTCTTCGAGTATGCACTTAAATGTTTATAGAATACAGCTGTTATTTTATTTTGAGGTATTTTATTGTAAAAATTTTGTTCTCTTACTTATGCCACAGCAGACTTTCAGGTGGTGCTATTTACACATGGCAGCAGTTCCATGGCACATTTCAGTTTCCACATGTTCTATGTGTCATTCCAAGCATTTTGGTATATAATTTATTGGGGTTATTCATTTTGGGCCTTTTTTAGACTTGAAAGAAAATTACATGAAATTTGACCAAAGTTAGGTTGGACGTCCCCTTAAATTTAATTCTGATTTTGACCATTTCCTGAGAAACTGAAAACTCAGTTTGTAAATGTGGAGTTCGATATAAACCCAGATGACATGAAGTTGGTTCAAACTTTGTTCCAGAAAGAGTTCATTCAGGCTATTTGGAAATTGGAAAGTTTTGTTCGCGTGAGTTCCGTTGTGGATTATTATGACCAGCCATTGTTTACGTTTGATTTGAGTAAAACGATGAACGCAGACGATCACCAGACCTGTTGCGTATAAACAAATTGAATGCGGAATAAAAAGCATGATAAGGATTTCATTGTTTTTAAATTGCATTTTGAAAGTCTTTTTAATATGATGAGATATATATTAATTACTTTTAAGGTTGAAACAATATGAGCGCGCAGTGGTTCTTTTCCATTCACACTGTGCAACGTAATCTTTAAAACAGACATTGTGGGCGTGGTTTAGGGCGGGCCTAAATGTGTTTTTTTCGGTTCATTGTGTTATGAAAAGAAAAAAAGAAATACTTTAGCCCCGTGGCTGCGCCATGGGGGTGGGGGTGGGGGGGGGGGGGGGGTGGGGGGTACTTACCATCCACTTTTTTCGCCAAGCGTAGTAAAAAAATACTATCATTTTAATTTTGTATTGAACGTTGCGGTGTAATGGTGGGTATGCTTAATTCCATATTTCCAAGTGCACTAAATCAGAGAAGTTTTTAAATTATGTTTGTGTGTGCACCCCCCCCCCCCACCCCCCTCCCCCCCTCGCCCGCCCCCCCCCCCCCCCCCCACACACTCACACACATTAGCTGCAAACAACAAACAAGAGTCGAGGGCCCAAATTGCAACAAGGCGTGCCGCGTTCGCTTAAGAGTATTCGAGGAATGCTAGGATCGAGAGCGTGCAACGCATCCGTTTGGAATGTAGCCTACTTTCATTTTCGATTTGAGTGTCGTTTGGTGCTTTGTGCTCGCACTTTACAACAGCGTTGTTCCGTAAAAAATGTAACCTTGTACGACGTTTTCTATAACTGAAAGACCTAACCAATAAGTTTCAAAACGATAAAACTGTTTTAATTTAATTGTCTGAGAATTCTCCAGAGAACACCATTTACAACGTAAGTTTTAAAAAAAATTTTAAAACTTACGCGCGGCGGGCAATACCCAACTGTACCCCCTCACTTCTGTAACTCTGGCGCCGCCACTGCTTTAGCCAATCATTTTGCCTGAAAATGCATGAACAGAAAAAAGGGTTTAATTATAGAAGTATGCCATGAAAAAGAGGAAAGTTCTGTTCGACGACCTTCTGACAGAATACTTAATCGAAATGGAAAGTGATGGAGATGAAAAAGATGAGGATGATCCCGATGACGAACCAAGAAGAAAAAGAACCTGACGTTAGAAGTCGTCAGACCGAAAAAAGTATAAAATGAATCTCCACAGATGAATAAATTTATTTGTAGTCTGGACGCCGAAGGATGGAGATGTTTGACAAAATGTTCACGACGGTAATCAGATTAAAAGACGACGTTACACATACAGATCTTCAAGAACGATGCCGGGGTGAAGCTGACTTCCCAAGAATTGGAACAAATGAATCGCACGGTAGAAGGAGTCAAGAGAAGGAAGCTTGGCCACTGCATATGTGTTGTTGCGACAAAGAAACCAAGACGTGAAGGGACGGCTCGCGCTGTGGGTAAAATGATAACCAAAGACCAGGAGATTAGATTTGGCTTAGATATTTTTATTTAACGGTATAGTTTACAGGCAATTACATATTGGACTATAGGATACAAATAGATAACTAGAAAATGATATTCAGTCTATACCGTTGGGAGATAACATAGCCAGATTGGCTGTCCACCTGTCACTCCCGTAATACATTTAACTCCCACACTGACTACGCGCTGTGCGCATTGATCTTTGATGGACGAGTTTCCAGGTTCAAAAAGGTGGCTAATGGTGAATGTGATAGTGGGTATCCCTAACCCTCCGTGATAATCTGATATTATTATGGTTATCAAACTGGGTTGTGGTTAAATTTAGAAAACAAATATGGCACGGTTCAAGTATTGTTCATCAGTCAAGATAAACATAATGGACACACTATTATACATAATAAGTCCTTGATGTGTCGACAGTTTGGGACTCTTAAGTCATTTAGGTTATCGGTTTGCCAACCCTTACTGTGGAGTGTAACAGTCAGGACAGTATGGGTTGTCACACCGATAGCTTTCTTGATATGAGGACAGAAGTTTTGTTCTTAACTTCTCTTTAAATTCTTTTCTATTTTCTATGTTTCGCACTTCTGGGTCCAGTTCGTTCCAGATTTTCTGAAAGGCATATGAGGGCAGCCTATCTAAAGCCTTTGTTTGGGTTTTGTTGATACGTACCAGTTCTGATTGCCTTGTACTCATGTGTGATTGAGAGATTGGGGAAGTAAAATAATGTTCGAAAGATTCTGGAAGTTTTCCATTTTTCCAATCAAACATGAATGGACAGGCATGTAGTTTGTACAAGTCGGTGACCTTCAGTATTTTATCTTTTATGTAACAATGGGTCTGCATGGGAATTATACTTTTTGTTGTTTAACCCCCTGCACGCTGATGTCGAGAATACTCGACACCTCACCCACTCTAAGCCCCACCACACCTCCCTGTCATCCATGGATAATATCTGCCCCCTGTGTTGTCAGAAACTCAGCAATTTAGAATTTGGTTGACAGAGCTCAATTGGAGCTCTGTCAACCAAAATCTAAATTGCTGAATTTCTGACAACACAGGGGAGATAACCGTGGATGACAAATCAGGCGTTTCGTCATCAGAGAGCAGGGGGTTAATATTCGAAGTGAACGTTTCTGTATTCTTAGTAATTTATTGATTCCTCTTGAGTTCCCCTATATTTGAATGACGTATTCCAAGTGACAGTGGACCAAAGAGTAATAGAGCATCCTCATGACATGTTGTGATAGTAGTTTTTTTTTTGCTCTGTTCAAAGTATAATTTGCCCATCCAATCTTAGAACACATTTTTGATATATGCGCTTGATAAGATAAGTGTTCATCAATATGAATACCTACACAATTTAGAGATTTATTTTCTTCATTTGAACCCACCCTTTTTAATGTTTTACCATTCATGAAAATGTCAGGGTGAATGCAACTTTTAGCTTTATGGTTTGGATTAATGATAACCTATTTTGTTTTGTTGGCATTCAGGGCGAGTTGATTTGCCGAGCACCACTCATATGGATTATTGAGTTCATGGTTAAAATGGGTATCTATGGATTTTGTATTAGGAAATGAGTCATGGGCAGTTGTGTCATCCGCAAATGACAAGAGATTAAGAGTTGTAGAACGACTGATGTCATTTATATATAATAGGAATAAGAACTGAACCCTGTGGGACCCCACATGCTAATTCGGTGAGTTCATACTTTTGATCGCCATACTGGACATAGTGCGATCTATTCGGAAGATAGCTTTTAAACCAATTGTTATTGATACCTCTGAATCCATACTTTTCCATTTTCGTTATCAGTATGTTGTGGTTTATTGTGCCTTGGAGAGGTCCATAAATGCTGCTAGTGTGCTGTTTTTACTGTCCTTGTTATTTTCAGAACCTATAATTTTCAGTAGTTTATTACCAAATGTATGGTAGAAGGTTTTTTTCGAAATCAGTATTGATGGTGATATAAGATATGCGATGTTTCGAGGTATTTCATGATTCTGTTGCACCAGAGCTTTTCTAATACTTTAGAAAAGCCTGGTAAAATACTTATCGGTCTATAATTATTAAATACGTGCTCGTCTCCACTTTCAAAAAGAGAAGAACGAAGAATCAAAACTTTTTAGAGTTAAGAAGAATGAAGTGTCCACTCAATCGTCGAATATTTTAGGGGTGCGGTGGCGTTGCTGTAACCCGTTCTCGTCAGTCAGGTTAGTCCTCGGATGGGTGACCGTCTGAGCGATCGATTCGAACTCCTTGGGCATGGCACTTAACACCGATTGACCACATGGGGGCACGATGACGCCGTGTACTAAGACGTACTGCGCGTCGATGGTGCGCATGTCTTCTACCAATCTAACCCTGCCTGTGCTGCAGTGCGGAGTTACGATGTTGGGGAGCTGGCAGCTGCTCGTCGTTGCTCGGTGGTTCTCTCCGGGTACTCCGGCTTCCTCCACCCGTAAAACTGTCACGGTCGTGATTACCCATTGTGCACAAGTATGTGACCTTAAACACCAATAAATAAATAAATATAAATAATTGAATAGTTTAGTTATTATTGACAAAAAACAAGTGCCGAGACTGAAACCTTGATGTAGTGTTATTAGTTTTCATGTGAGGTAAACACCATGGCGTTTGGTGAAGTGAATGTTGTTACGCTACAGCGTAAGAACTTTCACGTAATCAAACGTCATGCATTGGGAGAAGTTATTATATTAATTGACTTGACGCTGTCTTAGGTGTGTGTGTTTTTGAGTGGCGACGTTTTTCAGAACAGAACGTTTTCAGAGTAGAATAAAAATTAATATAGTGTTATATATCCTCATGTTTGTCCCGCTAAAGGCTTTTGGGCACCTAGTGCATTGGTAGATTCCGTATATGTTAGCAGTTTTCTTATGTAGAGGAAAGCTTTGAGGAAACCTTCTGACTCTCTTTGCATGTGTGATTTTCATCCATCGCTGATCAAAAACCACATGATGCAGTTGTAGAATATCCTACATATTTGTACCTTTTGCAACCGAAGTACCCGGATGTACCAGTGTCATAAGTATCCTCAAATACCGAAAAGAGTCGTATTTGCATTCTAAAATCAGTTGGGTTTAAAATCAACCCAAATCAACTGGGGTAAGTGAATATGAACCCAGCTGAGTTCATATTCACTCAGCCCAGTTGATTTGGAATGGGTTTTGAACCAACTAATTTCAGAGTGTGGAGTCACACTTTGAGCAATTGATCGATATCCTTCGACCAATTTTTGTTCCAGTAGCTGGTCACTCGTTCCACCGGTTATTATACTTCAGACCTATTCTTAGAAACCATACAGACCATAGTTGTACACAAGGAAGATAACTCTGCACAGACAAACAGAGACTGCGGAAAATGAAGCAACCTGATTGGTCGAGAGCAGAGGTCAGAGAGAGTTGGCGAACAAGCCTATAGTAGTACCACAAATCGGAAGTGATGGGATGAGACACTTGCACTCGACAGAGCGTGGTCTTCAATGATGCGGAAGCTTACTGAGTTGAGTGAATACAGTGATCGCAGGCCAGACGGTGGTGACTATGGACAAGCTGCAGTCGTGGTCTTGGGGCTATAAATACCATTGTGTGGCCTAGAAACTAGGAGCCGAAGGTGCAGAGAGCCATAACTATTCTCAATTAACTGTCCCCCGAAAGGTATCATCCAAAAGCTATCCTCCAATAGTATATCATCCTGTCGTGGGTATCCTCAAATACCAAGATAATGACATGAGTCGTAGCTGGAGTCCCTTTTTCGTGCAATTGTTCGATAGGTTATTTGCGCGACAAGATTCGAGTCATCCGAGCCTGTTCTAGTCACTGTTCAATTGACTTGGAGTTTTTTTCCCAAGAAACCATACCAGCTCTCTATCAGATAATGATGTAACAACAGTGGGCGGGACTTAGACGAACGGAGAGGTCTGATCAATCGATGTCAGAGGTAGAGACGAGAGATTGCTGGGTGTAGTACTATAACCGCCGACGTTTATTGTGGTGTTTCAGCTGTGTGTTTCTTTTTCGGGATAATTTGAAGTGACAAGCCCTCTTGTACTCTTCTGAGTAGTTATTAACCCTTTACCTAACGTAACGGCCAAAAGTGGCCAGCGCTATTCTCAAAAATCCCCAATTAATTTTCATTATTTTTTTTCATTTTTTGTCTCAAAAACATAAGTTATGACCCCTCGTTGGAACGAGCTCGTCGAGCTCGTTCCAACGAGGGGTCATAACCTATGTTTTTGAGACAAAAAATGAAAAAAATTAGTTATTCAAGAATTATTTTTGCAAGTGTCGTCTGCTTTTCAGGTTAGGTAAAGGGTTAACACATGGTAGGCCTATATAAAATATCATCATGGCAAAAATGATATAGTCTAATTTACTTAACTGAGCTAGTGATTTATTTACCATTTAATTACCGCTATCAAAACGCTGGCCTAAATTCATACACTATAGATGTGTCTTGTAATAACCCACGGTGCCCCGATTGTACCCCTGTCACTTCTGGATCTCAATATACCCAACATCCACAACACAGATAATACCTCCTTGTACTAATGAAAACGTGCTAATTTTTGATAATGCCGAATTCTTTACAAAGACCTTAGAGCAGCTTGCCACTGTCCTTGATGTCAGACCATTTAATGTTTCATATGGGAATGGCAGGAAGACAGCCTTCATGGCTATGCCATTTCCGTGCAGTGTACAATTTATCTTTGTAAAAAATACCACAAGCATATATATATACATTATGTAATTGTATACTGCAAAATAAAGATATTATTACATATCGAACAGAACAGCCAACTGGCCTCGACGTCTGTAACCAGGTTTCGATGAGCTTATGTAAAAAACTCTTTTTCTGAACTGAAAGATCGCTCGTGCGGTTTCTACCGTCAATACAGATTTGTGTTTTGTCTGGACGTTTTTACTTGAATTTGGCGAAATACGTTCTTGCTGTAAGATAAATACTGTTACTTGCTTGTCCACAAGGAATTGAGGACTCGATAACTAAATTTGGCTGTCATGGACCAACAGGTAGACAAGTCAGGGATTCATGAACAGCAAATGTGTTGGTTGGGTCTTTAACTTTCTTGGAGGACTATAACTTTAAGGTATGGGTTGATTCCACCTGGTAAGTGGCGGAAACCTAGGCCGTCCAGTGTGTATTGTCTTCAATGTATCTCACCAAACGTACATGAAATCTGCATAAAGAGTTATTTAGATATACGCACTGTGTACGCGTCTCTACCAGGCGATCGCCCAGCGTGTACTTGACGTTTGCATTCTCTCAAATATTTCACCCTTTTATCTAACATGAATAGCAGACGACACTTGCATACAAAATTATTGAATAACTATTTTTTTTGGCGTCTGAAACATAGCTTATGACCCCTTATTAGAACGAGCTCGCTGAGCTCGTTCTAATGAGGGGTCATAAGCTAAGTTTCTGACGCAAAAAATGAAATAATATAATGCGAATTAAAATGGCAAATTTTTAAATAGCGTTGGTCGGTTTTGGCTGTTACGTGGTGTAAAAGGTCAAACCTCTTGTGTAATTATGCAATTTAACTGTAGAAAGTGTGTATGTGTGTGGGGAGGGGTTCTACCTGTACTCCCCGGTTTGCCAGCCTCTGTATACTACATATTATTACCACTTCACAGGGCGTTCTCAAGCAGATTAAAACGATTTTACCTTTACGGTAAAAGTGTATAATGCGCAGTCTCAAACCGGAAGCTGAGTGTTAACCTGGTTAACGGTCCGCCTCCAGATAAATATTTCGAAAACGCCTCGGCTCCGATTGAAGTTTTAAACGCGCGTATAAATGTAATGAATATCACACATTTGTGAACTTTCACCATTTGGTCATGAATTAATAGATTTGGAAGAGTTCAGGTGGCATACAAATTTATTTAAATTAAGCTATCAGGTGACTGACCACGTGACGTTTTGTTTATCTAGAAACAGACGACACATGTATTTTGGTTAAATGTCATTGTGAAAAGTCGAGATGTCACAATCGAGTGAACTTGATGAAGAATATTTGGATTTAACCATTTTAGAAGTGGTAATAATAGTAATAACACGATTTTGTTGGGCGGCCCTGTTTATTAACGGCCCTCCAGGAATGATTAACAGCCCTCGGACCGTGAACAGCCCTCGACTTCGTCCCGGGCTGTTAATGGGCACTCTGGTTGTTACGCATCCCTGTCGGGTCGTTAATAAACCGTAACGCCCTCCAAAATCATGTTATTGGTATAATGAAATTGTCTGTATCTACCTGAATATTTTACTATGTCTAATCTCTGATAGCCGCACGTGAATTCCGATAACATTGGTCTATTAAATTTCGAGCTGGAGGGTTATACCGTCCACTCTATGTCACTTTAGCCTGTTTATTAATTGAAGGGGCTTATAGCAATTACTAAAAATGGGAAATACGAATATTTGATTCCTTTCGGTCGATTTTCTACTGACTATTGAATAATCGATCAATACAAGCCGAGTGTTATCTTATTAGACAGGCATTCAGCACCGATGCTTTAATAATAAACAATGAGACTGCAGGGCATTGCGTATAATGCATAACCCGCACGAGATTATTGCATTAACCCCGATAACCTTAAGTCAACATTCTACAAACTGCTTGTAAAACCGTGTTCAACTTTGCAGTCATGAATAAATCTTGGAGGAAAATTTAATTGTGTTTGCAGTGGGAAGTGGTTTTTAGTCGAGCCTTGGTTGCTTTTGCAGTAAGGCAGTGGCGTGGCCACGGGGGTTGGGTGGGACGCGTTCCCCCACTACCCTTCAAAGTTGGCCCTCGAAATATGTCCAAAAATGGCATAAAAATCGTAGAGGGGGGGGGGGGGGGAGGGGGATTTAAGGTCCATGGGGGTGTGGTTGTAGATTGCTTGTCCTAATATCTGTGTCGGTAAAAAGGTAGACAGTCGTCAATACATGAAAAACCTCAAAATATCCACTCAGACGCAAGGAGTTGGGGGTTTTTGAACCCTGGAATTCAATGGCTCGGTCCGTGGTAGAAACATTTTTGAATTCCAGAGTTCAACCCCCCCCCCCCCCCCCCCCCCCCCATCGATGACCCTTGACCGCCCCACATCGGACACATTTATTTCCCTCCAGTGGAAACCCTGATTATTGTTACCTTTGTTATCTAGCTCAAACTTTAAGGACACAAAATTTGGAGATGTGAAGGCTTGGAAAGCTTTTCCCGCACCCCCCCCCCCCCACCCCACCCCACCCCCACAAACATGAAGCTAAGCCAGGCTCTGCGAGTTTGTCCTCCCCCCCCCCTCCCCCGCCACTTGCTTTGGTCTGGCTACGCCTCTGCAGTAAGGGAATAACACATTTTTGATTCGGATCGAATCTCGAATCGAATCACGTCCGTTATTCGAAATCGAATCGAACCTCGGATCGAATAAGAGGCGTCTTGAAGATGACCGATGGGGGTTGGGGGTGCTATAAATGTGATTTGTTCCGACTGTAATGGCTCAAGTCCCAGCTGATAAAATAATCCAACTACATCATCAAGGCATGCCTTCGTATAAAGCATGCCTTGATGATGTAGTTGGAATTTTATCCTGTCAGGATTATAGTTCACCACGGATTCACAACGGACACTGCTACTCTACTTTAAATTTGTATTTAACAGTGGTAGGGACTATTATATATATTTATTTATTGGGGTTTAAGGTCACGTACTTATGCACAACGGCTACTCGTAACCGTGACAGTTTAACGGGTGGAGGAAGCCGGAGTAGCCGGAGAGAACCACCGAGCATCGACGAGCAACTGTCGGCTCCTCAACATTCTAACTCTGTTCAAGCGCCGCTCAAGCATGGTTACAGCGGTTGAAGACATGAGAACTATCGACATGCAGTACGCCTTAGTACACGGCGTCATCGTGCACCCATGTTGGCAACCGGGATAAAGTGCCTTGCCCAAGGACACAACGCGGGATTGAACTCGGGACCTCTAGCATAGAAGTCCAACAGTCTACCACTGAGCCACCGCGCTCCCAGTGGTACGGTCTAGTGATACTGGAATTAGCATGGCTGGTGGCATGAGTTCAGATGTTATTTATGTGAATGTTGTTTATGTTAATGTCTTTTATTTTAACATTGTTTATGTACTATTTCCATCTGAATTATACGTTTTGTGAGACGGCGAATAGGACTGATACCAAACCATATTCATGGGAAGAGGATTCGAGAGAAAACGAATCGAGCAGTCGATTTCGAATCGAACCGAATACCAACTTAAGATTCGAAATCGAATCGAATCTCGAAGCTTCGCAGGACCCTAGGCAAGACTTGACTAAAATCACTGCCGGTGGCAAAACATATATGTAGTGACAAAGTGGAATTTCTTGAAAACTGTCTTCAAGTGTTAAAAGGGCAATGAGCCGCTAATTTTAAAAATATCCACTCTCAGATTTTGCTTGTATGTGAAGAACAAGTATAAAAACGAAGAACAAGTATAAAAACAATGTACTAATACAATATTTAAGACACCAGAAGCAATTGCAAGGCGAAGTTACGGAAATCTGTATTTAAAAAAAAATAATGCAGTTCAATTTTCAGAAGACATGACTTTGCGAAGAGATAAACGAAGTAGTCGGAAGTGGTTCGGAAATAAACACCGCAGTGTGAAATAATTCTGAATACACGTGAAATTATTTATACCTTCGCTGCTGTCCGAATGATTGACCGCCTCGAAAACATCTGACATTATTTTAGCAATAACTGGGCATTGTTAGATCAACAACATTGTATTATTTTAAATAAAGCGTAGTTATGCTTCCATTAAAACCCACAGCACGTGCATCGACAATGACAGCGAGAAAATCAAATGGCATGAACGCATACCCTATACATAGAATACATGTACACAAACTTCACCTTTCTCCGTCTGGGAAAGCTGGTTTCAACGAATATGAAAAATGACATGGAACTTTCTGCTGTTCCAGAATATTCTTGAGTGATCGAGTAACCAGATAGGGATGCAAAAATGCGCACTGCTCTTTTTCAAAGAGCCCATCAGCTCGCGCGTCCAAATAACAAACCTAGTTACGTTAGAAAGTATAGGATTACTAGCAAGAGCGAATCGAAATAAAAAACTCAGTTAAATTGTGATAAAAAATCTCCAGATTGGGAAATTATTGAGAGGGAGAAGCACACACCCTAACCTCAACTATAAAACTTTTACAGTTGTATTTTTTCTAAAATTGTATTTTCTAGTTATTACTTTAAATGGGTTGAAATGAACCATTAGCATTTTCAAAGTTGGTGTAATTTGCCAGGGCTCGGAGAAAAATTTAATTTTTCGAACCAATAGAATGCTGATTCCTTGTGTCTGAGGGATCAATGAAAGTCCACAAAGAGGGCCATTTTAACAGCATTTTGTATCATCTTTGTCGCTAATTTGGCAAAAATGGTTGCAACAAACGGGGCCCCGAACTCATTATGCCGACCATAGTTCGGCCCAATTCCTAGAAAATTTTGATTTTTCGAACTGAAAGAACGCCGTTTCCTAGCGACTGACCAATCAAAGGCAGGCTTGTCTGCTGGTATATCGAAATGTCCTCTACGTGGACTGCCATTAGTAGAGACAATTCGATAAACTGATAGCCCATGCAATGAGACCCATTTCTCCTTTTCGTTTAAACAATATTTATTTCCAGTTCTTAAATATATACAGTTATATCAGTTATAGTAAGTGTGGATCCAATAGTAAGCTGTAAGCTTATACGATATTGCTCCCACCAGTAAGACATTTGAACATAAAACAGTCGAGAAGACAGATACACAAACAATCAAGAGTACCGTCCAAAACCCATAATGATGAATCTTTCATTACACGTTCAAAATATAGTTAGGATTTGATTGTAGGTTTGGTACAGATGGAAATAAGAGATAATTAAGAATTGAATGCAATTTTTATCAGGCCCGTCGGAACGAAATTTATATTGGGGGGCTGATATTGCTAATTTGGGTGAACTGGCTGATACTAAATGGGTATGGGGTATCCAGATGCCGAAGGCATCTGGCGCAAGTGCTGAAGGCACGAGCTTTTGAGGGAGGGAGGGAGGGAGGGAGGGAGGAGGGGTGGGGGGTTACCCCCCCCCCAGAAATTTTTTGAAAAGGGCAATCAAAGGAAGCATTCTGGTAGCTTTTGAAGCAAAAACCTCTTGATTTTTTTAAACGGCAAAAGTTGTTTTTTTAACAAAATGTTTCAAAAATCCCAATAGAACCCCATAACATTTGGGGACGGTTCTCACACCGGGCTCACCTGCAGGCCGTGGCCGTATTCCGTCATGCTAAAAAACAGTCAGGCCTTATGGTGGATTCATTAGTTTTATCATTACGCCAACGGTTGTCGTGGTCTTCTAAGCTGCCAATGGAATTGCTCAAAACGTGTGCACATCAACATATGCAGGTACATGTTATACATTCAGTGATACGTTCATAATTCTAATCCAGGGGCGTAGTAAGCTAATTTTATTTGGGGGTGGGGGTGGGGATGGTGGGGGTAGGACCTATATTCCCATGACGCGATGCGTCATCCGAGCGGCGAGTGGGGGTGAACACGAGAGGGGGTATCCTCCGTCTTGTTGGTGGGGGGGGGGGGGGGCGGGGGCCTCCCCCGCGAAAATTTTCGAATTTAAGATGTAAAACCTGCATTCTGGTTGATTCTGAGCAAATAAATCGTATATTACTATGACGCGAAGCGTCATCCGAATCGCGAATAGGCAGAATGACAGGAATAGTGAGCATGCAATGAATTACCCTCTGGTTGGTTGGGGTTTAACATCGCTTTCCACAATTAGGCGAAAACACGACTGTCAGTTTTATTGGTGGAAGAAAGCCCACATGGAACCCACTCAATCCAGTAATCATTAACAGCAATGTCGGAATATGGTAACCAGTGGGCATCCCGTGTGGAGAAACCACAAACCCAGCCTAGTAAAGCCTACTTTTGACAAATTTGTGGGGGTGGGTGGGGGAATATCTCCCTTAACCACTACCCCCCCCCCCCACCCCCGCGGTTCCTACGCCACTGTTCTAATCTGAGTTAAATAATGTAATGTCCAGTTTTATTCAGATTACATCTGTTGCTCCCATCATGGATAAACTAACGACGAAAGCCCCCCCCCCCCCCGGTTCCGACGGGCCTGTTTATAATCTTTATTGGAGTATGAACGTGTGGGAATGGGTACAAATTGTATGAATCCCTTCCCGAAGGGATTCATACAATTTGTACCCATTCCCACACGTTCATACACCAATAAAGATTATAAAAATTGCATTTAATTCTTATAATTACATTCCGTAACTGTTTAAACTACTTTTTACCAAACAACAAAGCAGAAAAACGAAATAAAACATGTACGAACGAACGAGGCGAAAAACCACCCTCACACAAAAGACAAAGCGCACAACTCTGAGTTGAGCGCCGGTTTTCGACATTGACCCAAATTTGTCAAATTGCCATCTTTCGCAACGAAACTTGGAATGTTCAAAACAATTTATTTAACATATCAGTAAACTATAATCACTGATCACTGCGAAAGGCGCTAAAAGTTATAAACCCGCCCAAACACCGCCCGAATTACATTCTGCCAACTGCGCTCTACCGTAAATGCTGGTCAAAGTTCGACCAAATGTATTCATTGGAAAATGAATTACATTTGGTCATGGTGTTTTCATCCAGCTGACCAATGGGAATTGAGTATTTGGACCCCAAAACGTATAGCTACATTAACAGGGTAATTATTTGTATATGTAGATAACTTAAACAATGAAAACAAAAGAAGAAAATGGGGAAAAACTGGCAGAAAAGAGTTACTGATTACAATGGGTATAAATATAACTGCATGTTTCTGAACCACCTCCACTCCGCACTTCGTTTCAATTGAGGAACCTGAATAATTGTCATTTTATACGATAGTTTATCTCAGGTGAATGACTTCCATTAATGGCTTTCAAGGAGTTAACTGCTAACTCAGGTCAGAATTATTTATTTATTTATTGATGTTTAAGGTCACATATTTATGCACAATGGCTAATCATGACCGCGACAGTTTTACGGGTGGAGGAAGCCGGAGTACCCGGAGAGAACCACCGAGCAACGACGAGCAGCTGCCAGCTCCCCAACATCGTAACTCCGCACTGCAGCACAGGCAGGGTTAGATTGGTTGAGGACATGCGTACCATCGACGTGCAGTACGCCTTAGTACACGGCGTCATCGTGCCCCCCACGCGGGCAAAGGAGATGAAGTGTCTTGCCCAAGGACACAACGCGGTTGCCGCAGGTGGGATTCGAACCGAGGACCTCTCGGCTTGCAGCCTGCACCTCTACCTACTGAGCCATCGCGCTCCCACCCAGGTCAGAAACATAAGAATACGAATGACCGATTGAGACAATAGTATTCAAATAGGC
The DNA here is from genome assembly GCA_031216915.1 of Pictodentalium vernedei. NCBI lineage: Eukaryota > Metazoa > Mollusca > Scaphopoda > Dentaliida > Dentaliidae > Pictodentalium > Pictodentalium vernedei. The sequence continues at coordinate 29,312,032 of CM062291.1, read as the reverse complement.
ATGAAAATTTCAATACAAAAGAGATGCCGCCAATTTCAAAAAGCTAAATGTACTTTCCTACCGTTTGCAGTGATAGACAAGAACTACAACCCAACCAGCACAGGTACAAAGGTCATATTATTACGCTCACCCGGACAGGTAGAGTAAAGCGCCCGGTGATAGACCAAACAACTAAAAGCCAATTACATGTGAAGTATCAGGACAGGAGTGGTTCAGCAAACCAGCTAGTAATTTGCCAGTTAACCCTTTACCCAACGTAACGGCCAAAACCGGCCAGCGCTTTTCTCAAAAATCGTCAATTAATTTTCAAAATATTTAAATTTTTTGTCTCAAAAACATAGGTTATGACCCCTCGTTGGAACGAGCTCGTCGAGCTCGTTCCAACGAGGGGTCATAACCTATGTTTTTGAGACAAAAAATGAAAAAAATTAGTAATTCAAGAATTTTTTTTGCAAGTGTCGTCTGCTTTTCATGTTAGGTAAAGGGTTAACTAACTTGTAATGTAGGTGTAAAGAAGACATTTATTTGTGAAAACACTGTAACGTGGCATCCTCTGCTCTCGTGATTTTTTGGGGATCGCAGTGACACCATGGTAGGACAGGCCATGGGGAAAGAAAGCTCCGGACCACCTCGGGTGAAAAACATATTTCGATCGGTACTGGATTTTATGGTAACTTGACCTCGAGTTGGTACGATGTTGAGTATCCATATTTACGGCAACAGTCCATCCTCCTTTTGTGGTTGTTCAAACATCAAGTGAAGCGCTCAGATTTAAGAATAAAGAGGTACCGCTTCAAATATTGTTCGGTTATCGCGAGTACGGTAGAGCTCACATCCGTACAGCAGGATGTTACAGTCAAACATGAAAGGAAGTAAGCATAGTGTATCACTTCTTGTACGATCAGCCTATAGTTTGGATATTTTAAAAAGTATTCAATTGTCTCGCGTTCACCGCATATGCACTTGGTTCATTTCCACTAGACCAATTCCCTTTAGACCAATTCCCACGAGACCAATTCCCAAAAAGACCAATTCCCCTTAGACCAACTGATATGTTCTAGTTTTAAATTCTATATCAATAATTTGATATATTTATAAATATGTATTAATGTATTTAATGTTATTGATATTCAAGTCTGAAAATAAGCAGTCTGTCATTTGCAAAATGATGTCCCCAGAGGGTGAATTTGCTGATGCTTTCCCATACATTGGACCAGTTTATCCTCTGGGTACCTCTTTCTGTTTACGTTTGAGACCTTGATTCAGGTTGAGGTTCACAGAGGGTAAATTTAGTGATGCTGCCCTGCTGTGCAGGGTAGCATCACCAAATTCACCCTCTGGGGACCTCATTTTTCAGATGACAGCCCACTTATTTTCTGGCTTGTTGATAAACAAACACAATCCTTTGTGTGTATTGATGTTATAAATCTATATTTTTTGTAAAATGTTAAATGTACTGAGCTATGCTGAAATGTTATAAACCTATATTTTTTATATGTTATGCATATAAAATTTTTTGGGTCAAATAGAGTGCTTATCAGTAAATAAATGTTGTCTTAATTATCCTTAATCAACCCTAAATCAATAACAGTAATAGTATATAGGTGATCTAAGGGGAATTGGTCTTTTGGGAATTGGCCTAAAGGGAATTGGTCTAGTGGGAAGACACCATGCAGTTTGGCGAGATGGCCAGGTGGTTCACAAAGAGGTGCTCATTAAGATTACTGCATCGTAATCGTAATCTGCAGTGGTATTATTTATTTATTGGGGTTTAAGGTCACATATTTCTGCACGATGGCTAATCATGACCGCGACCGTTTTACGAGTGGGGGAAACCGGAGTACCCGGAAAGAACTATCGAGCAACGGCGAGCAATTGTCAGCTCACCAACATACGAACTCCACACAAGCAGTGTTGGCATTGTTTGAAGACAGGTGCACCATCGACGTGCAGTACGCCTTAGTACACAACGTCACCGTGTCCCCACGTAGGCAATGGGGGTGAAGTGTCTTGCCCAAGTTGCTGCAGGTGGGATTCGAACCGAGGACCTCTCGGTTTGCAGCCTGCCCCTCTACCTACTGAACCACCGCGCCCCCTTGCAGGGGTATCCCTGTACCTTGCGTGATTTCGAATTGTAAATGAATGGTTGTGGTCGACGTACGTTCTGATTTAGATAGTTTATGAAATCTGTTCAGGAGTTATTATCTCTGGTGTTGGCAGTTTGGTTTTTGATGGAGTGAATGATAGTTGATAATTCTTCATTCGACAGACGTTTGAGAATGACGTAGATCACGTATTTGATTAACTGATATTGGTTGAGGGATTCTATTGGAGATATAAGACGGTACAAGATTATGATACATTTTAAAATACTGTATTAGCTTATGTTTTTCCCTGCCGTATCTGTAGTGTCTCCCAGTCAGTTTCACCATACACTAAGATCCTACTGGCACTCGACTTGGCACCAGAAATAACACGGGCAACTGTAATTTGAATATTTTGAAGATTCTGTTAGCAGTTTTGTGTACAGTTGTCCCAAACTGTATCCACATATTCAAGTAGGGGCCTCACGAAGGCAAAATAAATTTTCTCAAGTGTTTTGCAATCTAAAATAAATTTATTTTTCCCAAGAAAGTCCAGGCGAGGCCACGCTTTGAGCAGATATGTTGTATGTGGTTATTCCAAGTACAATTGGAGTTGAGGATTACACCTAAATGCTCATGTTCTTTGACTTCTTTAAGCCTTTACCCAACGCAGACGATATCAAAATTTATTATTTTAAATCTCTTTTTTTATATTTTTCAAAAACTGTCAACAAAACCATATCATGTGACCCGTCGTTGGAACGAGCTCGACGAGCTCGTTCCAACGAGGGGTCACATGATATGGTTTTGTTGGAATTTTTTGAAAAATAATATTTTTTCAACTGCTGAATTTACATATTACGCGAGCAGATGCGGACGATTCGTTAGGTAAAGGCTTAATGGAAATGCTGGGGCCCATTTACGTGACATGATCATACTTTCAGTTTTTGCAGAGTTGAATTTCACTAACCATGGATGAGCCCACTGTTCGCTTCTGGCTAGGCCGTTGTTCAAAATACAAGAGGCCTGGCGTGGGTCCTCAACAACAAAGTTATGGTGTCACATGAGATCATCCAAAAGGTGGTCAAACCACATTCCCAACTAAGCACTGTTGGAAAGTTCAGGTAATGTTACTTCATAAAATCGGCTTATCTGAAATGCAGGTTGGTTTTCAGTGTGAGACCCCCTTAAAATATTGGGCGACGGGACGAAGTGGAGATGGGAATTCATTAACCCAAAGTATCAAAGACATTTACACCATCAATGATATGTGGGATTTACTAATGTTATTTATTTATTTATTGACGCTTAAAGTCATTTTCATTCCCCTACCCACCATAGAAGATTTTCATCTGGGATGTTAGGTACCGTGTTCCACTGTGAACGGTCACTGTTCCAAGTCCCGATGTCCCCATTGGGAAGACTGTCATGAAGCTGCTCTACAAAAGGTCGTATCTGGTCTAAAGAATATGTTTTTTTGAAAAAGAAATAAAACAGTTTCAATACATGTACATGGTGAGGCACATCGCAAAATGATGGAAGTGCAAACAGTACTGAAGCTTTCGTACGTCGACTCTCCTGTTCCATCTGACAATATCGCATTCGACCAGCTGCTATATTTCGTTTAGAGAGATGCACTGTTCTAACAATCATGGTTTGGTAAATAGATATTATCATAACAGTGTGTTGATCCGTGTCGTAGTATCACGTCGAGTTGAGGTGGCCAGATTTTCGGATCACACGCGCTGCCGCAGGCAGCGAGTGTGATCCGAAAATCTGGCCACCTCAACGAGACGCGATGCGGCGACACGGATCAACACACTGTTATGGTGATATGTTTATCATATGACATTGTTTCGATGTCAAATTCACCCAAATTTGCCATTTTAATTAATATGCGATGAAAAGCCGGTTACAAAATAGCAGACGAAACAACAACGACTTCCCTAGTTACGAAAATTATTCACGGAAACTCTCGGATATTTCCGTGGGAGTGTGATATGGATTCTTGATTTCCGTAAGAGTGTGATATGGACTTTTGATCCGGAAAAATCTCACCCGGTGTGATACAACAGTTTGGAAAACATCGTCAAACAGTAGTGATATTTGGGGTAAAAATGTCATAGTCATATGATAAATTAGAATAACTTTAACATTCACCAGCAGGCAGGTTGGTGGATCTGGGACCTAAACTATTAAAATTGTTCAGTTGTATTTTTCAGAATTGTATTTTCCACCTTTGAATATTAACCCTTTACCCAACGTAACGGCCAAAACCGGCCAACGCTATTCACAAAAACAGCCAATTAATTTTCATTATTTTTTGTCCCAGAAACATAGGTTATGACCCCTCTTTGGAACGAGCTTAGCTCGTTCCAAAGAGGGGTCATAACCTATGTTTTTGTGACAAAAATGGAAAAAAAATAGTTATTCAAGAATTCTGTTTGCATGTGTCGTCTGCTTTTCATGTTAGGTAATGGGTTAATCACTTGAAATAATCATTGTTGTTTTAAAACGCGTAGGGTTCTCGTCAGATCACCGAAGTTAAGCAACGCCGAGTCCGGTTAGTCCTTGGATGGGTGACCGTCTGAGCGATCGATTCGGCCTCCCGCGTTGTGTCCTTGAGCAAGGTACTTAATCCCGATTGTCCACATGGGGGCACGATGACACCGTGTACTAAGGCGTACTGCACGTCGATGTTGCGCATGTCTTCAACAAATCTAACCCTGGCTGTGTTGCAGTGCGGAGTTACGATGTTGGGGAGCTGGCAGATGGTCATCGTTGCTCGGTGGTTCTCTCCGGGTACTCCGGCTTCCTCCACCCGTAAAACTGTCACCGACACGATATGACCTTGGCTGTTGAAGTGTCGTTAAACCTTAATAAATAAATAAGTCAATTTAAAACACGTGGCAATTTACCTGTCGGTAAATTGCCACGTAAATGAAAACGCTAATGAATTATTCAAATCATTTATAGTGATGGACAAAAATACAATTCTCGAAAATACAGTTGTAAAAGCTTTATTGTATTGGTCTCTGGTCAGGCAGTAAATCAAAGACGAAGCGTATTTAAATGTTTTATTAAGATCAATTAATAGCATAAAGGTCACGAGCGACTTAACATTTACGAAACAATTGATGCTTTTAGCAAAGATCGATTTCCAATGTTGAGGTGATGCTAAATGGGTTTGCAAAAATCTCTTGAGTCGAACTGATTACATTTATTCCCTTTAAAACCGAAACGGAAGTATTTTAACAAAGATAAAATGTGGCGATCAACAAACAAACGATGGAATGAAGAACAAACCGATAAAGGGGATCATGGGAGTGTTAACCTCACATTTGTTCACCAGATAATAGTAATTGTGGGAAAGTTCCATTACACAGTGCACTACAGTTGGCGATCCATAACCAGGGATGCATCAACTGGATTATTTATTTATTTATTGGGGTTTAAAGACACCTTCAACAGCCATGGTCGCATCGTGTCAGACAGTTTTACGGGTGGGGGGAGGGGGCTGGGCATCCGAAGAGAACCACCGAGCAATGGCGTGCAACTCACAGACTTCCCAACGTACTAACTCCACACAAGCAGAGTTAGCATTAGTTGAAGACAAGTGCACGGCGTGCAGTTCGCTTTAGTACACAACGCCCCCGTGCCCCCTCCCCCACCCCCACGTGAGCAATTGGGATTAAGTGTCTAGCCCAAGCACACAACGCGGTTGCCGCAGGTGGAATTCGAACCGAGGAGCTCTCGTCTTGCAGCCTGCAGTCACCGCGCTCCCTGCACCAATTGGATATCCTTGCGTTAAGTTCCTCCGAACGTTATCCAAAATTTAAATATTCTAGGATATCCGACCCCTCCTTCTCTAAAATCACCCGACCCAAATTAGAGTTTCAAACAAATTCATAATACCCCCCCCCCCCCCCCCCCCCCCACCTCCCACTATCGATTGCTCTCGTTTTATTTTTGGTTTGTAGTTTTTATAGTTTTGTTTTTTTGTTTAATATTTGTTGCTTGTCAGTAGTTGGGGAATACTCAAATTTTAAGGGATTATGACCTAACTTGCCTTACATGTCGTGCGTTTTGATGATCCAAGTAGGGAGCGCTGTGGGTCAGTGGTAGACTGTTGGACTTCTATGCTAGAGGTCCCGAGTTCGATCCCCGTCCGGGACGAACCGCGTTGTGTCCTTGGGCAAGGCACTTTATCACAGTTACATACACGAGGGCACGATGACGCCGTGTACTAAGACGTACTGCACGTCGATGGTGCACATGTCTTCAACCGCTGTAACCCTGCTTGAGTGGAGCTTGAACGGAGTTAGAGTGTTGAGGAGCTGGCAGTTGCTCGACGATGCTCGGTGGTTCTCTCTGGTTACTCCGGCTTCCTCCTCATGTAAAACTGTCATGGTCACGATTAGCCATTGTGCATAAGTATGTGACCTTAAACACCAATTAATAAATAAATAATGACCCAAGTTATATACACCTGACCAGTTATGAAGATCGAAGGGGAACGCGGTGGGGACATCATAATTTACTCGCGGAAGGAAAAACAAGTTTACTGCTGAATCTACTTCAGTTCATGTAATATTCTGTTAAAATTGAATGCTAATCTTGGTAAATTTATTTGATTTGAAATAAATACTGTTTAAACAGAACTGGTTCCATCTCAGGGACAAGATTAGAACCAGTTTTGGTTCTAAAGAGAACCTATATTTTTTGCAGTGTAGGGGGCTCTCTCCAGGTAAGTTAGCTTCCCCCCACCCGTAAAACTGCCAGACACGAGGTGACCCTGGCTGTCGGAAATGTCGTTAAACATCAATAAATAAATACGTCATAATTTCATCATTAAGTATGATGGCTGCTGAGTGAATGTGTGGGATAGATGAATCATTATTTTCAACCTACGGCCCTAAGGCTGGAAGTCGAAATTATTAATTGGTCTACCCCCAGATAATGAATAAGGACTCTTCCAATTGTTGCCATAGAACTGAAAAGGAATAAACCACGAGCGTCGAAGGGTCGAGGGTCGAAGGGTTAAATACAGGAGAGGTGACAGGGTATTCAATTAACATCACACATTAGCCCGTCAAATGTATATGTGTATTGGTGCCAATAAATGTTAAGCGTTTCGTATTTTTCCAACACTTGACATTTGTCTGCACCAGTATCCACATCGGATGGTGTATTTCACGATGCAGTGGACTAGAAATACATAGATGTAGGCTCATTGTCATCGTATGCATCTCTTCCCCTCAGTTCCGGATAGTGTTCAACCGATTATCAAAAATGGCCGCTTACCGATTACAATCGGCCGATTACGATAGTAATACCGTGCACTACTAGAGAAGCCGAGGCTCGAAAGAACTACATTAAATTAAACTTATATTTCGGGTTTACAGACCGTTCACTACTAATTAAGTCGAGGCTCTAAAGAATTACATTAAATTGAACTTATTTCACAGTGTTAAACTCCGCGGACTCAGATCCAGTAAAACTACCAGTCGGGCACTCTTGGGCGGTAAACGTGGCTCTCAGAGCCACGTTTACCACCCAAGTGCACGCAACTGGTAATTTTACTGCGACCTGAGTCAATGGGGTGCAACCTTCACTTCACTTTTCCGATATGAACTGTCGAATGCCGCAAGTACGCTCAATTGTTAGCTTTAAATGTCGTTTACCTTGTATATCCCATAGATGGACGTATACAGATATTAAGAATACACATTGCGGTGGTTTTTCAACTTTATTAAATGGTATCATTGACATCATTTTACATTAACAACTGAACAATTGTAAAAGATAATAAAATGCGGTTAAAGAATCATCACAAAATGCTTGGCAACAATCTGTTGAACCGATTTTCCAGAAGCCGTTGCTGTTGTCATACGATTGCCCGCGATTGGCCGATTGTGGTGACCGGCTCCGATCATCGGTTGGACATTAGTTCCGGAACGAGCTCATCCTGCTTGCTCCTAAGGAGGGACCACAAACCATATTCATCGACAAATACAGTTACAAGTCGTGTTGGATGATAGGTTAAACAAAGATATTTTTTATAAACAATCGCCGACATCATTGAACCGGTAATCAAATCTGCACGGGCTGAACTTAAACTCATTTCAACTTCATGCGGAAGTCGAACGAATAAAAACACCTCATCATTACAAAAATACCGCCCGAGTTATTAAAAATAGATATAACGTCGCGAAACTGGGAACATTTAACAGTGGAGGAGGATCGATCCGGCTAGACGTAATCGTTTTATTAAATTAATCGATTTAATTAGCCTGAGTAGACTTCCCATGATACATCTAGTTTAATCTATATTGTAAATAGTAGGACGAACAGTTTGACAGGTATTCAACAAATACACAGTGTAATAATACTCATCTGTCTATCGACAAAACCAATAACTTAAAAGCACTAAGATGTTTTGAGACTACAGGGCTTACATTTCGTCTAAATTTGTGAGAATTTATTTGGATTCTCGTGAAAATGTTTGCGAGAATCCATACCTACTATGAGTGTTCCGGGATCCCATAACGCCACCGTGGTTGAACCACTGTTTTATACTGAGAACACATGTTAACCTTTTACCCAACACACCTTTCTAATTTTTAAAACTAAATTTGATAATTTTTAAACAATAAATAGAAAATAAATAATAGAATAATTAAATGAACAATATTTGCCAATAAAATCTTACAAATATGGCTATTGTTGGAACCGGCTCAATGAGCCGGTTCCAACGACAGCTATATTTGTAAGATTTTATTGACAAAGTGTCAGGATATTTCAGGTCATGTTAGCCTTCTATTGGTTAATTTGTTTCCGCTGTGTTAGTTAAAGGGTTAAATTGTCTCAATTTTTTTCACGCGAATCCTAGCAGAGGTGCAGCAAGAATCTACATGGATTCTCGCCGGTTTTATTGCGCGAATCTTTGAGCGAATCGATTCTCGTCGAAATTTAAGCCCTGGACTATCTGGAATTCTATTTAGGAACTTTCAACCACAACGGGCACAGTAAAATCATAATTAACGGTTCACGAGCTTCCTCGTACTGATGATTGCTTGTTCAATTTCCAGAAACTCGTAAAAGATGGGCGCAAAAAGTATTTATCGTTAGAAAACATGAAATCCTTTTGATGATTTTAATGAAAACTCCTCGAAATATCCACGTTGAAGGTATCACGGAACTAAATATTTTACCATAGGCGATCATTATAACGTTCAGGCGAAAACAAATATGATCGCCTCACTTTAATTTTGGCATTCAAATATCCTTGTCAAGTATAGCCCACCAGACAACTTTTTCTGACCCGAAAACAGGGGGGTCATACAACAAATAAGAGAGAAACACTGATACGTAGGTTAGTACCGGTCATGTGCACATCACATATTTTCAGGGAATTCCCTACAAAAACACACAAAAAGTCATTTCTATTTTTTAGGTCCAAAAGTCATCACATCGCCCTCTTTTTTTATCAGGAATATTCAACAATAATGTAAGATATCAATAGAATGTTTCAAACGTTTATTGAAACAATATATTTTTTTAAGGCAGTTTATTTTTAGAAACTGTGACATTTCAAGGCGGGTAACTCTAATTCAAATATTTAGTTCAGCGATACCTGAAAGCTTCAAATGCTCTGTCACTGAATTGTCTTGTTTTAAACTTCAAGAATGTGATGCGGTGGTTGGTTGGGGCATGTGAAAAAATTATATTTTTATAATCAGTAGCCGGAATTCCCGCGCTCTGTGTTTGGAGAAATATACGACTATTTTTCGTATTCGGAGAGATACATTTTATTTTCGCTCCAAAATTCGAGTTTATCCAGTCGAACGCGCATTTATCATAGCAAATTGTCTCTTCTCGACCGCCTGAAAATTAGAACACATAAAACACCAAATAACCACTGCTGACATGAAAGTTCTTTTGAAAAATCCAATCTGGTGTTTTCTTAAAACACACACTTTGTCAATTAATCATAGTTATTTTTTGGGGCGCGGTGGCTCAGTTGGTAGAGGTGCAAGCTGCAAGCCGAGAGGTCCTCGGTTCGAATCCCACCTGCGGCAACCGCGTTGTGTCCTCGGGCAAGACATTTCACCCCCATTGCCCACGTGGGGGCACGGTGACGTTGTGTACTAAGGCGTTCTGCACGTCGATGGTGCACCTGTCTTCAACCAATGCTAACCCTGTTTGTGTGGAGTTGGTATGTTGGGGAGCTGACATTTGCTCGCCGTTGCTCGGTGGTTCTCTCCGGGTACTCCGGCTTCCTCCACCCGTAAAACTGTCACGGTCATGGTTAGCCATTGTGCAGATATAAGTGACCTTAGACACCAATAAATAAATAAATAAATAAATAAATAAATAGTCAATTTTTAACTTTCTTAATACTCCCTTGGTTATTTTCGCCTATAGCATCTCGTCGCCTGAGTGCTAGAACGTTCTATGTCCCATAAGGGACATAGAACATTCTAGCAATCATGCGACGATCTATTGGAACATTTTTACCTCTCACCACTTAAATTATTTTTTATGTACTTTCCCAAACTCTAATTGATTAATGGACACATCCGCGCACAGTTCTTTTTAAATATTTTAACGGTTCTGTCTCTAATTGGGATGGAGAAATCAACAACACACATCCAGTCAATTGTAAGTAATTTATTTTATCACAATGACCTGCTGGTGTTGTCCACAGGAATTACAAATTTCCATTACATTAATTGCTATCTTTATTGATTCTCTGCAAATGTTTCCCAGCAAAGAGTATTTGAGAAATGTAATCCATAAGTATTTAAAAAAACGTAATCACGATTGCAGGGATGTGGCTAAAGGTTTCCGATTGGGTGGTGTAGGGTAGTGAATTTTCAATTATTACCACTTTGCAGGGCGTTTCCTACTGCATTAATGTCGATTTAACGGTCAATCATATCCTCTATTGCTCGGTAGTCACGTGATAGGAGGGCCGCTAATGAAAAACAAAATTCATTATCGGCCCTCTTGTCACGTGACGTCTTTTAGAATTGAAAATTTAGAAATGAGGCGAGAACTCGAAAGGAAAAGTTGATGCTTTCGCCATGTTGCGGTCTTGTTGTTCGACAGCAACAGAAACAAATGAAACGTGGCCATGTTGTCAGTTGTAGCCATTTTCCATGGCAACTGATTCGTCATCTTTATTGCGTGCATTACCTCCCTCGCTGGAAGTGGATTAGGAATTTTTTTAAACGTGGTCCCAAATAAAATGTTTCTGTTTTATTAAATTTTGTGTCTTTTGATTGCTGGGATATCATTTTGGAAATGTGTAAAATTACAAATTACGTAGTGGTAATAATAGTAATAACATGATTGTTGTCGGGCATAATGGTTCGTGAGCGGCCCTGCATCGATGTTGAACAGCCCTTGGGCTTATTAACGGCCCTCGACTTCGTCTCGGGCCTTTAATAAACCCTCGGGCTGTTCAACATCGATGCAGGGCCGCTCACGAACCATAATGCCCTCCAAAATCATGTTATTGTTTAATTAGCGGGAGGGACCGGGCGGGGGAACCCCCTCCTCAAGCTGGAAGTTCACTACCGAGATAAATTTTGAAAATAAAGACATAAAAGAGGGCATAAAATTGATTCTAGTAACTGAAATGCGAAGACATTTATAATAGAATTATCAGGTTATTATTATTTGGTATTATTTTGGGAATTGAATATGTGCTAAACAAATGCTCAAGCTGAGAACTTTGAACAATTCACACTGTCCTATAACATTAAATCTGATCTTAAGCAGGAATGATTAATTTTCGATATTTCGTCATTTTGTAACTGTGAATGATGGAATTAACTCAGGATAACGATTTTACATGATGTGATTTTCTTGGAGTGCATTTCGAGGATTTTTGTATTACGCTAAGTAAACGTACTATAGAAATCTCGTATCGATTGACCTCATACATACTTATGTAGCTCGATATTGCATACTCTGTAGTTGTAAATAGTATCATAAAAGTAGCAGTTGGAATTTTTGCCGAGTTGAAACCGAGTTGGAATTTTGGGAAGTAAAGGAGACATCAGCATCACCAAAGAAGCTCTAAAATCCAGATAGGTGGAATTTCTAACTACTCATGACTTGCCCTCCGAATTTCCAACTATAAGAAATTTTGGCCAGGCTTGGGGGGGGGGGGGCGGTGACACACACCTCACACCCCCTGTCCCCACGTTCCTGCATGATTGCTACCATTTATAACTTTAATTAACTACATTTTTGACTAATTGTTGAAAATATAACAATTACTGATTAACCTTTTCAACACTGGCGCCCTGGAAGGTATCATTTCAGTCAATATTGTCAACGGCGAAATGGGCGGAACCATCCTGGTTTGTTGGGAGGTTCAGTAATAATTTAAGTCGAGCTGTTGGATTAAATTATTACAGAGCCTCGCTTCATATTTTCTTGTCCTTTGTATCGTCAACTCGTACACCACCATTTTTCTCTTCACACAGAAATTTATGCACACCGGATTGAAAAGGGTTAACTTAAAATTATCATCGATTACATACTAAAATACCGCTAAAAACGACAAAAATACCGACAAGCTCAGAATTATATACGGTTTTAAAATCCATTTTTTTAAAGTTTTCTTTGAACATTTTAGTCTTCCAGAAGCGACATTCCTGACTCATAATCGTCATGAAGATCGACATTTGAGAAAGTTATCCCCCTTGAAATTATTAGGCGCGCGTGGACGCTCAAATTAAGAAGTAAGAAATTGTTGAGAATATGGCATCAGTAGAAAATAAAGCCATGTTTCCTTTTTGTTACTTTTAATAAACGAAAACAACAGACAGCTCCTGGAGCTGTCTGTTGTTTTCGTTTATTAAAAGTAACAAAGGGAAATTTAGCCTTTATGGCAAGTTAATTAAAAACAGCTTGTTCACAGATCTAACCTGTCATTAAGAATATCTATCAGTATTATACGGCAGCGTAGAACCGCTACACCATAGTATATTTCCAGGGATTCCTAATCTGTTTAAACAGATTACTAATCTGTTTAAACAGATTACTAATCTGTTTATACAGATTAACTAATCTGTTTATACAGATTAACTAATCTGTTTTTACAGATTATCAATCTGTTTTTTCAGATCACTAATCTGTTTAAACAGATTACAGATTAACTAATCTGTATTTACAGATTAGTAATCTGTTTAAATAGATAAACTAAAAACAAATTAGTTAATCTGTAAAAACAGATTTGTAATCTGTTTAAACAGATTAGTAATCTGTTTAAACAGATTTTTTTATTAGGGTTTAACGACACATTAACAGCCAGGGTCATATCATGTCGGTGACAGTTTTACGGATGGAGGAAGCCGGAGTACCCGGAGAGAACCACCGAGCAACAACGAGCAGCTGTCAGCTCTCCAACATCGTAACTCTCAACTCTGCACTGCAGCACAGACAGGGTTAGATTGGTTGAAGACATTCGCACCTTCTATTAGTAATCTGTAAAAACAGATTAGGAATCCCTGGAAATATACTACGGTGTGGCGGTTCTACGCTGCCGTAGTATTACACCTACCAACACTAATGTCCACCTTGGCTTTTTGTTTAAGGGAATGTGCTTTTACAGTAATTTGAGAAATGAACCAAGGCGGACGTTGGACTCGGAGACAATTTGGATTTTTCGAACTGAACGGACGCTGCTTCCTTACATCTGAGTAATCAATGCCAGTTTACACAGAGGACATTTCGATGACATTTTTGTATCATCTTCATCATCTATTCGGCACGAATGGTATCAACAGGGGTGGGGTGGGGGTGCGCGGACCCATCGGGCCAACCATAGTTTTGATTTTTCAAGTTAAAGGAACGCTGTTTCCTTGCATCTGAGTGATCGGGCAGACGAGACTGCTAGTAAGGTACATTGAACTGTTCTCTATGGCAGTCCACATTTCAATATACCGGCATTCTAAGCAATCCGATCCATTTCGCCTGTTGTGCGTTTTCACAAAATTTCAGGCACCAACTCGTGTTAGGCTGTATTAATTTTGGGGGCCCATAAGCCACCCAATAGAGGGCTCGCCGGTAATTTTTCCACTGGACCATACGGCCAGTCCGCCTTTGACCTCACATAATATCTTTAAAAATGTAAATGTATTATGATAAATCATCTTGGTAAGGCTACATGGTTACAGGGGAATGGAAAGAGCACACACAGAATATTTCCTTGAACATTTTGTTCAATACGTCATGCTCCAATGTCAAAAGTGTCAAGAAATTTTAAAATTGCACTCGCGGACTGGCCATTTCGTTGGGGGACTCTAGCAGTCGTGTGAGACATTCTACAAGATGTTGACAATCTCTGATCCCATCCCTCTTATAACAGAAATGTGGAAGAAGGGCGCGGATTTCCCGAACCCCCACCTCACCCCCCCCCCCCCCCCCCCCACACACACACATGTACACTGATTAAAACGTCTCTAAGGAACAAATTATCCCCAAAAGAAAAGTACACCATGATAACCATTGATAATGCATTGTCTCAAAAATACACCGGTAACACTATGGTTTACCTCGGTGGTCTATATTGGATTATGTTGGGGGCATCGCCCTGGAGTACAACCGTGATGCTTATTTATGAGGGGTATACCTGCCTCTCTCATCCAAACCAAGCCAGAAAATAAGCAGACTGTCATCTGCAAAATGATGTCCCCAGAGGGTGAATTTACCCTCTGTGAACCTCAATCTGAATCAGGGTCTCAAAACTAAACAGAAAGAGTTACCCAGAGGATGAATTGACCCACTGTATGGGACAGTATCATCAAATTCACACTCTGGGGACCTAATTCTGCAAATGTCACACTGCTTATTTTCAGGTCTGATCCAAACCAAATATTAGATATATTTCGACCCAGGTACATACACACCTTCACCCAACTCAACACACATTCCCACCCTATTAGACTGCGGCCTGTTAAATCATGCAGACCTTACACACACTCATCTACACCCCTCACCCCCCGCCCACTCCCACATTCACATACACACCATCATGATCACCGTTGCCCTTACAAACTAACATGGGCCTACATATCACAGTCTATAATAGGGGTTCCGCAGCCAGTTTTTTCGGGGGGGGGGGGCAAACATGATATTTGGAAGGTCATTGTGGCGATCGTCGAAGTCCCCCCCCCCCCGAGTCCTGAGACCTTCCGATCGTTACCCTTACCTCTTTCCCAAGTAGACGGGGGGGGGGGGGGGGGGGGGTATTTGTAGCGTGAAAAGCCCTATATTGGATAGTGTTCAATCGATTACCAAACATGGTCGCTGACCGATTACCGGTTATTCGAGCTTACAATCAGCCGATTCTGATGCCGATTCCGATTGTAATACCGTACACTACTAGACAAGTCGAGGCTCGAAAGAACTACGTTAAACTGAACATTTTTTACAGTGTTAAACTTCGTTGACTGGATCGAAGTAACATTACCAGTTGCACGCACTTTAGCGGTAAACGTTTACCGCCCAAGTGCGTGCAACTGGTAATTTTACTGCGACCTGAGTCAATGGAGTGCAACCTTCACTTTTCCGTTGTAAACTGGCGATTGCCGCAAGTACCGTCAATTGAAAGCTTTACACGTCGTTTTATTTGTATATCCCGTAAAGGGGCGTCTAGAGAGATTAAGAATACACATTGTGGTGGTTTATCAACTTTATTGAATGGTATCATTGACATCATTTTACATTAACAATTGATAATAAAATGCGGTTAATGAATCATCACAAAATGCTTGGCAACAATCGGTTGAACCGATGTTCCAGGGGCCGTTGCCGTTGTCATCCGATTGCCCACAATCGGCCGATTGTGGTAGCCGGTTCCGATCATTGGTTGAACATCAATATTGGAGACCATTTTTGGGCTCTCTATGTTATGTGAAAACTCAATAACTTACTAACCCGGAATAGTCTTCAGTGGATGCTGTTAAAAGTGTCGTTGAGCCCCAATCAACACACCGATTGTTGAAAGTGTCATTGAACCCCAATAAACAAACAAATCATTCTCGCCTGTGTATGTGTGTGTGTGGAGTTGGGGGGGGGGGGGGGGCGGGATTCATTCATTTTTCTTTTAGAAAATCTGAATTCAATGTAACTAAAAACAAGCTTTCGCCGATAAAACGGCCATCTTCAGGCAACAAAATAGAAAAAAAAATATCATATTTTGCTCTTTCTTATTTTTTTGTTTCTTTGCTGCTTCTCTTTCCCTCTCTCCAGTGCCGCCGAGAGCAAGAACGGGACTCGAGTCAATGTGTTGTAGAACGGGCGTTACGGGCCCTGCGAGCGCCGTAGGTGCGAAGCGATAACGTTGGGGGGGGGGGGGGGGGGGGGGGTAGAACAAATGTTTTTTTTTTAATGAATGGAACCTGGTCAGTAATGCAACTACATACTCTTCCCAACTGCACAATGGCTAATTATGACCACAAAAGTTTTACGGGTGGAGAAAGCCGGAGTACCCGAAGAGAACCACTGAGCGATGGCGAGCAACTGTCAGCTCCGCCACAAACTAACTCCACACAAACAGGGTTAGAATTGGTTGAAGACAAGTGCACCATCGACGTGCAGTACGCCTTAGTACAGAACGCCACCGTGCCCTCACGTGAGCAATGGGGTGAAGTGTCTTGCCCAAGGACACAATGCGTTTGCGGCAGGTGGGATTCGAACCGAGGACCTCTCGGCTTGCAGGCTGCACCTCTACCTATACTGAGCTACCATGCACCTCGACAAGATACTTACTCTAAGTGGCAGCGCAGTGTCTTATACGCGTACCACGCGTTGAATTGTACGCATGACTTCAATCGCTATTAACCCTGCTTGTATAATTTAGTGGCGGACCCAGGATTCAAAGTTTAAGGGGGCGCCACTTTTCAATCGTGGAGTCATGACATGGAGCATCACTCGACGCTCGTAACGGTGAGTTAGGGACGAACGCGAGAGGGGGTGTCCCTCTCTTGTTAGCGGGATACGGGGATCTCGTGGGAAAATGTTGGGACATGGAAGGTCAGCGTGTCGCCCCCTCCCCCTCCCGACAGGCTTCTTTCCACGTGACCGTAATGATTTCCAACACAAACATTCCAGCATTCACATTTTGAAGAAAAGAAGCCAATTTATATGGGTTCACTCGAGACCCGCGTAGGAGCTAGACCTATAACTGTATTCATGGGGTGTGGTATTATCAGCGATAACACAAGGATACCCATTGCTGAAGGTAGTGGATGACCATGTATTAACAGCGATAATGTCGTGTCCCTTGGTATCCGTGCTTGTAAAAAAAAAACTGAATTACAAAAATTGAAGGGGCGCGCGCCTGCTGCGCCCTCTTTGAAACCGCCCAAGTGAATTTGATTAGTAAAAATTAGATATAACCGTGGCGAATGGAGGTGTCGTTAACCCTTCACCTAACCCGAAAAGCAGACGACACTTGCAAACAAAATTCTTCAATAACTAACTTTTTGCATTTTTTGTCTCAAAAACATAGGTTATGACCCCTCATTGGAACGAGCTCGTCGAGCTCGTTCCAATGAGGGTCATAACTTATGTTTTTGAGGCAAAAAATGAAAAAAATAATGAAAATTAATTGGCGCTTTTTGAGAAAATCGCTGCCCGGTTTTGACCGTTACGTTGGGTAAAGGGTTAAACCAAATAAATAAATAAATAAATAAATAAATAAATAAATAAATAAATAAATGTTTTTGAACACAAATAAACGATTCTGGAAGGAACATTACTTTTCAATGACGTTATTCAATAAAACTTTTTAAAAATATTTTTACCAACAAAGCGGTCTTGAACTGAAAAAAAATTATCAATTTAACTTGAGATAATTCAATATTTGTTGTTTTTTTTAATTTTCAAAGAATTGTTTTTTCTCTGCCGCTCATGTCGCTCGCTGCGACGAGAACGTAATCATGTAAAAATGTGCTCCCTGCATAAAGTTGTACAATGTTGACTGCGATGTGTTCACAAAATCGTATTATCTGTGATAAAAATAAGGGGTTAAAGTTGCTCGTGCAAAGAAATCGTGATTGAAGATGTTACTTCAATCATTGTGAGTGTCCTTAAAATAACGGACTGAATCGTACTCTGCGAGCTTGAAAGCATGAAACGTTTTGCATGATTTTTGCGAAATGTTTGCCGGAAGCTAACGATGACGTAGTACTGGTATTTGGAGCTTATTTTTCATTTGTCAGACGTGAAGGTGTGTGGACACATCTCCTGAAAACGAACAACAGGTAATCACATTTTAAATACAAAATAACCAAATTTATTTCGCTTATAGTAAAGCGTTTTGTATTTTATTTCACATTCTGTTTTTAAGAAATGCTCGTCGGAGGTTTTCATTAGTTTAACAATATTTTGTAGAGTTTTTTTAATTTTGTTTTTCAAAAAGGTCTTATCGCGAAGGTTTGAAATTTGACGCGACAAAATTGGGTGAAAAGAATCTTGATTTCCTAGCTTTGTTCTTTGAAATCTGAAGCATATTTAGCTACGAGTTCTCGTGAATTACTTTGTTAATAGTACCAATACGGTAGCAGACATCCAGGAACCATTTTAACCTGTCAATTCCGTGGGCCGAATACATACATTTTTGTGTTCTATACATCGTAACCTCCATTTCAATGTATAATTTGTATATATTTAAAGCTTTACCTAACAAGAAAAGCAGACGACACTTGCAAAGAAAATTCTTGAATAACTAATTTTTTTCTTTGTCTCAAAATCATGGGTTATGACCCCTCTTTGGAACGAGTTAAGGGCCTATATAAGTAATGAAATTTCGTTTATTTTGAAAATTCTCACCTCCGATATTCCTTTAATTCAAATTAAATATACACAAAATGTACATCAAAATGAAGGTTGGGATGTATAGAACACGAAACACATGTGTACTCAACTCATAGTCGACTGTAGGCACCACTGGCTCCTGGAAGTCTGCTGTCGTATTCGCACCAGAACTGGTAATTTAAAAATATTTCACGAAAACAACTTGTGGCCAAATGTGCTTTACATATCCAAGAACAAATCTAGGGGATAAAAATTCGTCAAAACACGGCGACATAGCTATTTTGGGGAAAATTCCAAAGCCTTTGCGTTTGTTTACCAACTGTACCATTTTAGCATTTAGGAGGTTCTTTGGGTATTTGTTCACTATGAAACAAAACATAAATTGATCTTTTAAGTTGAAAATTATATAGATATTTATTAAGGGCCTATATAAGTAAAGGAATTTGTTTATTTTGAAATTCTCACCTCTCATATTCCTTAAATTCAAATTAAATATACACAAATTATTCATCAAAATGAAGGTTGGGATGTATAGAACACGAAACAAATATGTAATCAACTCGTAGAGTCGACTGTAGGCACCACTGGTCCCTGGAAGTCTGCTACCGTATTCGCACCAGAACTGATAATAAAATATTTCATAACTTGTGGCCAAATGTGCTTCATATATCCAAGAACAAAGCTAGGCATTCAAAACACTTTCGAATACAGCGATAGGTCTGCATTTGGGAAAAGGACAACACTGTCTGCATTTTTTTATTGAAGATGGTTTCCGTGCTCGAGACATGCGCAAATCACTCGTTACCACGAATTTCCATCAAAAAACAAAATCGTAATTCTAAGAAATTTCAACAGGTATCATAATACCTTGCATTGAATATGGCAACTGTGCAATCTCTATCTAATAACAGTATACTGTATGAAGGCGATCTTTTTCATTAATTTGATTTTAGACGGAGTTGTTTTTACATGCTTTTTCTGTCCGATGACGTCGGCCGGAAATCGAAAGTACACCCATACGTAAACAAAAGCAACGGCGTTGGAATTTTCCCCAATGCAGCTCGCTCTGTCGCCGTGTTTTGAAGAATTGTGATCCCCTAGCTTTGTTCTTGAATATGTAAAGCACATTTGGCCACAAGTTGTTTTCGTGAAATATTAAATTATCAGTTCTGATGCGAATACGGCAGAAGACTTCCAGGAACCAGTGGTGCCTACAGTCGACTCTATGAGTTGATTACACATGTGTTTCATGTTCTATACATCCCAACCTTCATTTTGATGCACATTTTGTGTATATTTAATTTGAATTAAAGGAATATCGGAGGTGAGAATTTTCAAAATAAACGAAATTTCTTTACTTATATAGGCCCTTAAAGGCCTATATGAGTAATGAAATTTTGTTTATTTTGAAATTTCCACCTCTCATATCCCTTAAATTCAAATTAAATGTGCACAAATTGCACATCAAAAGGAAGGTTGAGCTGTATAGAATACGAAACATATGTAATCAACTCATAGCGTTGACTGCAGGCACCACTGGTTCCTGAAAGTCTGCTTCCGTGTTGGTACAGAACTGACAATACAATATTTCCTAAGAAAAACGTGTGGTCAAATGTGCTTCACACATCTGAGAACAAAGCTTGGGCATCAAAATCCTTCAGAACACAGCGACAAAGCTGCACGGGGAAAATTCCCAAAGTGGCTGCTTTGTTTACATATAAACTTAGTTTAGATTTCCGGTCAACGTCGTCGGGCGGAAAAAATCATCGAAAAACAACGCCGTCTAAAATCAATTGCGAGATCGCCTTAATACAGCATACTGTTATTATATTGAGACCGCAGTTGAAATATTCTATGCAAGGTATCACCTGGTGAAATTTCTTTGAAATACGATTTTGTTTTTTATGGAAACTCGTGGTATCGAATCAACTTACATAAAAAATCGTAGTTCTAAGTAATTTCATCAGGTGTCATACGTTGCATAGAATGTTAATTGTGCAGTCTCGATATAACAGTATGCTGTACTAAGGCGATCTTGACCATTTGATTTTAGACGGCGTTAGTTTTCGATGCATTTTCCGTCCGATGACGTTGACCGGAAATCGAAAGTAACAAAATATGTAAACAAAGTAGTCAATTTTGGCATTTGCCCCATGTAACACTGACGCTGTGTTTTGGAGGATTTCGATGCCATTGTTTTGTTCTTGGATATGTGAAACACATTTGGTAAAAAGTTCTGAAATATTTACTTTTCGGTTCTGGTACGAATACGATAGCAGACTTCCACGAGCCAGTGATGGCTGCTGTCATCTGGGTTGATTTCATACATTTGTCGTGTTCTCTACCTCCCAAACTTCATTTTGGTGAATAATTTGTGTATATTTAATTTGAATTTAAGGAATGAGGTGTGTGAATTTCAAAATAAACAAAATCTCATTACTTATAACAAACAGTATTTTGTTTATTTTGAAATTTACATTTCTGATATTCCTTAAATGCAGATGAAATATGCTCAAATTATACATCAAAATGAAGATTGAGATGTACAGAACACGAAACACGTGTAATTAACTCAGTCGACCGTAGGAACCACTGGTTTCTGGAAGTCTGGACCCGTATTCGTACCAGAACTAATACAATATTTCACGAGAACTTGTGGCCAAATGAGCTTCAGACATCCAAAAACAAAGGTGGGCATTCAAAACACTTTCGAATGCAGCGATAGGACTGCATTTGGGAAGTCTTCATTTTTCACTGAAGATGGATTCCATGTTCGACAGACATGCGCATCTCGCATGTTACTACGAATTTGCAGTCGCTATTAACCCTGCTTGTATAATATATAGACCTAGAGTATAAAATTATTAAAAACACAGCGACAGAGCTGCTGAGGTAAATTCCAAAACCTTCGCTTTTGTTTACAATCAGATTTACTTTCGATTTCCAGTCAACGTCATCGGACGGAAAAAACATCGATATTCAACGTCGTCTAAAATCAAATCAGAAAGATCGCCTTAATTCGGCATACTATTATATAGACTGCACAGTTGCCATATTCCATGCATGGTATCATGACATCTGTTGAAATTTGTTAGAATTACGATTTTGTTTTTCAATGGAAATTCATGGTATCGAGTTGCGCACGTCCGTCCAAGGTGGAAACCATTTTCAATAAAAAAAAATGCAGACAGTGTTGTCTTTTTCCAAAATGCAGTACTGTCGCTGCATTCGAACGTGCTTTTTATGGATATCTGAAGTACATTTGGCTACAAGCTGTTCTCGTGAAATATTTTATAGCAGTTCTGGTGTGAATACGGTAGACGACTTCCAGGGACCAGTGGTGCCTGCTGTCGACCCTGTGAGTTGACTACATGCGTTTAGTGTTCTATACATAGCAATCGTCATTTTGATGTATAATTTGTGAATATTTAATTTGAATTTAAGGAATATGAGGTCGGAATTTAAAAAAAACACACTTCTATTAACTATACAGCCCCATAATGGAGTTACCTGACTTAATTAAAACTGAGTTATAGTTCACGATTCAAAATGACGGCGTTTGTGAACTTTTAGACGCCATTTTGAAAATGTTGTTTCATGCAGATTTTATTAACGGACTTGAGCGACTTGATTAATACCGAGTTATTGTCACTCATTCAAAATGGTGGCGGTTTGAGACTCTCAATTTCAGACGGCATTTTGAAAATATTTTTTCCCGCAGATTGGTCTCAACGGAGTTTCCAGAGTTTGATATAACTGAGTTATGGTCCCTGATTAAAAAATGGCTGTTTTGTGAGGCGTTCAATTTTCGACGCAATTTTGAAAAAAAAAATTCATGCAGGATTAAGTTTTAAGAGTTTTACAACTTATCTGAGGTGATTAAAAATGAGCTATCATCCCTGATTCAAACAGGCGGCGTGTGTGAGGCGTTCCGTTTTTGGCGCCATTTTCCCCGATTTCATTAAAACTGTTATCGCCCCTGATTCAAAATGGCGGCGATTTGGGAGGGATTCCTTTTTAGGTGCCATTTTGTAAAATATTTTTTCACGCATATCTGAGTCTTAACGAATTTACGCGACTTACACGAGTTGATTAAAAATGAGTTTTCGTCCCTGATTCAAAATGGCAGCGGTTTGATAGGCGTGCAATTTTAGACGTCATTTGGAATTTTTTTTTTCATGCAGATTTTAGTCTGAATGGTGTTACGCGAAAACTAATCGTCCCTGATTGAAAATGGCGGCAGTTTGAGAGGCGTTTAATTTTAGACGCTTATTTGAAAATATTTTGAAATGCAGGTTTTAGTCTTAACGGATTACCCGACTTGATTAAAAGTTTTCGTCACTGATTACAAATGTCGACGTTTTGTGCGTTGCGTTCAGATTTTGAAAAATAATTTTTCACAGATTTTAGTCCTTACGGAGTTAACCGACTTGATTAAAGAGTTATGGTCAGATTCAGAATGGCGGTGGTTTGTGAGGCGTTCAATTAACCGATTACCTGACTTGTTTAAAAGTTATCGTCCCTAATTCAAAATGGCGGCTTTTTGTGAGGCTTTCAATTTTACACACCATATTGAAAATATTTTATTCTTCACGCAGATTTAGTCTGACAGGAGTTATGGGACTTACATGGATTGATTTAAACCAGTAATCGTCAGATTCGAAATGGGGACGGTTTGTGAGTGGCCTTCAATTTTCAACACCAATTTTGAAAAATATTTTTTTCACGCAAATTTTACTTTGAATGGATTTACTTGACGTGATTACAACAGTTGTCGTCCACGATCCAAAATGGCGACTGTTTGAGGGGCGTTCAATTTAGACGCCATTTTGACATTGCTTCCACTGAACTGATGTGGATGATACCACCAGGTTCCAAACGGGTCAAATTTGACTTTCATCATTACAATGAGATCTGTATAAAGGAAGTTTTCCGGGGAATATTTTTTGGATTTTCCTAAAGGGAAAATCTATTTGTTATTGCAATGATTATTTTTTTTTTTTTTTTTTTTATTATTATTATTATTATTATTATTCTTCCACACTTTGTTTTCACTATTTCTCGAAAACGCTCTTGACGATTTTTTTAAAGTTTCTGTACTCATAAAGGGTCATAAGTTGTAACTAATCGTCATATTCCCATTTTTCTGAAAATGTTTTAGTTAACCCTTTATGCCAAAAAACACAAAAATATTTGGCAGCTCATATCTTTGGACTGGAAAGGACGATTGACTTGAAATTTTCTCAGACATGTCAGCAATACACCCCTCTATCAGCATATGGTACAAAAATGTATCTAGTTAACACCTTTCTGCCAAAACATTTTTCGTAACGAAAAAAAAAATCATCAAAATTTGACCATTTTTGAACTCAATCTCGGGACAGGGATATGCTGAACCATCTAAAATAGCTTAGATATGAAGACTTTATCACCGAATTGTAAAAACCATCGAAAAAATTTCGACTCGAATTTCCGACAATCCAAAATGGCGGCCGAAAAATCGAATTTTTATTTTCGGTTATTTATGCGTTTCAGGCCATTTGGAGACGAAAAAATTTTTTTTGCACCAGAAAAATTTTCGGTTTGGACTTAAAAATTTTCGACCAAAAGTCGGAAATTTTTGTTTCCACCGGCCTACTTTGCCGTCACAGTACTCAACAAGTGGGACGATTTGAAAGCTTCTAAGGGTAGAAATGTTGAAGTCACAGTGTACATGAACAGTTATCATCTTTTGGAAATGGAGTTCTTAATTTGGCTTCTGCTAGCAGTCAAACATGGCTTCGGGACACTGTGACCAAAAATTGAAAAAAAATTTCTTGGTTTTTTTTTACTTTATTATGTCTAGATTCATTATTTCTCATAAATAAAAACTATCAATGACGGCCATGAGTCCTAATAAATAAAACCATCAGTATTTGGGGCAAAATGTTTCTTGTTGGGCAAAAACGCCCCAAAACGCCCCAAAACGCCCAAACCTTTATAGGCCAATATCTCCTGAAGGAGAAAAGCTATCGACTTAATTTCTTGACAGACTTGTCAGAATTACTCTTCTCTAAAACAAACATAATCGGTATTTTTTTCCATTTTTTATGTTTTCTGCCAAAATTTTTCACAAAACGGAAAGTTATCTCGAAAATCGGCCATTTTGGATTGAAATATCGGAACCCCAGGAGCGATTTTTGAAATAAAGTTCAGCAATTGATAGCTCATTTTATACCCTAACAGAACATAGAAAAACCCAAAACCCCTTGTCGCTAGATTTTGCTGTAGATGAGGGTGAAGGGAGGTACCCTCAAATGTGTGTTGAAAGTTGGCGAAATTGAAAAAAGGTTACCTTAACGTATGGCAACGGTATAAACTACTGGCGGTCTCAACGATATATGGATGCAAAATCACACCTTGAAGCCAGTTAGGCAAGTTGGCACAAAAAACGGGGACTTCATGCTCAGTTGCAGCTCTACACTCGTCTACAACACTGCCTAGGCCCATTCCAAACTGATAGTCTGGACGAATAGTGTTCTCACTTTCCACGCGATGGGCGATGTTTCCATGCGGTCTGGACACTGGCATTGGATGCCATGATGTCTGACGGGCTCCGTAGAACAAGTTCTGAAAATTTCAAGTCGCTGTCTTCCACGGTCTCGACACAGCTCGTGTATGTCTGAAGTGCAACTGTAATGTCTAATTGTAGAATTTTCGTGAATCTTTTCCTGCCAAAAAGATACTCACCTCCGATTTCTTATAACTTCAAATTCTGATTATCTAAGGTTTAAATGCAGTGTCTGGGAGGGACCCCCCCCCTCCCCAACCCTGCAGCTCCAGCCACTAACGCTAACCCTAACCCTAACCCTACTTCTCCCCCGCACTTTCCCACCTTAGCGGCATTCTGGCTCGAAAGTTGCTAAAATGACAAGAGGCTACATTAATGTATGACAACGGTACAAATTACAAGTGGTGAAGGACGATATTGAGACAAACAATCATACCTTGGAGCCGGTTAAGCAATGTGGCACTGAAAC
Organism: Pictodentalium vernedei; assembly: GCA_031216915.1. Lineage (NCBI taxonomy): Eukaryota > Metazoa > Mollusca > Scaphopoda > Dentaliida > Dentaliidae > Pictodentalium > Pictodentalium vernedei. Next base: position 29,286,087 of record CM062291.1, on the reverse strand, counting down.
CTGGCACTTTATGCTCAATCACTGCTGTATAGCCATCTACATCACTGCCCAAGTCCATTCCAAAATGATAAAGTCGGGACGAATAGTACTCTCTCTTTCCTCGCGTCGTGTGGTGCTTCCACGCAGTGAAAACACTCGATTCTAGTGCCAAAATGTCGGCCAGGCTTCGTAGAACAAGTCCTGAAAATTTCAAGTCGCTACCTCCAGCGGTCTAGACACAGTCCGTGTATATCTGAAGTGCTATTTGAATGATGTTTAATATGCAAAGTTTCGTGAATCTTTTCCTGCATGCCAAAAACCTACTTACCGCCAATTTCTTTTGACTTTTAACTTCTGACATTTCTCAAAGATTTAGAGGTTGCGTTGGGTTCCCTGGGTGGTGGTCTTAAAGAAGCAACTTCGATTTACAGTCAACTCGTCACCAGTCACACCCAGTTGTAAGTTTTAAGAGGAACTACCCCAGAGAGGGATGAGTAGGGCAGTCTGCGCCCATTCACCACGTCTTCTTTCGCACCGGCTTGAAAAAGACCAAATTCAAAAAATTACCTCCTCTCTTCAAACCGCTATTTCTCAGCTAATTCTTGGCGGATTTCCATGAAATTTCCACTCAGCATTCACGAATATCTGCTGCATCACATGCCATGAAGAGCGACACGAATTTCTCGATTTTGTCATTCTCAAAATCGAGAAGAGCTTATGCGCATAAGCACGAGGTTCTCGCGGGCCACATGCTTGGTTTCTGGATTTTCCAGCGATGTGGTCGTGTTTAGCAGAGCTTCTAGAACAAACGCTGAAAATTTCGAGTCGCTGCTCCTAAAACTCTCGCCACAATCTACTGTACATGGAACGGAGTGTTTACTTTTTATTATTTGGATTTTCCTAAAGGGAAAATCTATTTGTTATTGCAATGATTATTTTTTTTTTTTTTTTTTTTTTTTCTCCAACACATCGGGGAAAAAGTTTTCTCGAAAACGGTCTTTAAGATTTTTTTCAAACTTTGCACTATCAATGACGGCCATGAGTTCTAATAAATAAAACCATCAGTATTTGGGGGAAAATGTTTCTTGGTGGGCAAAAACGCCCAAAAACGCCCAAAGCTTCGTAGGCCAATATCTCATGAAAGAAAAAAGCTATCGACTTAATTTTTTGACAGACTTGTCAGAATTACTCTTGTCTAAAACAAATATAATCGGTATTTTTTTCCATTTTTTATGTTTTCTGACAAAATTTTTCACAAAACGGAAAGTTATCTCAAAAATCGGCCATTTTGGATTGAAATATCGAGATTTAAATATAACGAGCCCTCTAAAAGGGTTCCAAATTGAAGGAAGTAATACTGCTTTATAAAAAAAAATCGAAAGAATTTCGTTTCGATTTTTCGGTAATCCAAAATGGCGGCCGAAAAATCGAATTTTTATTTTCGGTTATTTATGTTTCAGGCCATTTGGAGACGAAAAAAAAAAATTTTTTGCACCAGAAAAATTTTCGGTTTGGACTTAGAAATTTTCGACCAAAAGTCGGAATTTTTTGTTTCCACCGGGCTACTTTGCCGTCACAGTACTCAACAAGTGGGACGATTTGAAAGCTTCTAAGGGTAGAAATGTTGAAGTCAGTGTACATGAACAGTTATCATCTTTTGGAAATGGAGTTTTTAATTTGGCTTCCGCTAGCAGTCAAACATGGCTTCGGGACACTGTGACCAACAATTGAAAAAAAATTTCTTGTTTTTTTTTTACTTTATTATGTCTAGATTCATTATTTCTCATAAATAAAAACTATCAATGTCGGCCATGAGTCCTAATAAATAAAACCATCAGTATTTGGGGGAAAATGTTTCTTGGTGGGCAAAAACGCCCCAAAACGCCCAAAGCTTCGTAGGCCAATATCTCATGAAAGAAAAAAGCTATCGACTTAATTTTTTGACAGACTTGTCAGAATTACTCTTGTCTAAAACAAATATAATCGGTATTTTTTTCCATTTTTTGTTTTCTGCCAAAATTTTTCACAAAACGGAAAGTTATCTCAAAAATCGGCCATTTTGGATTGAAATATCGAGATTTAAATATAATGAGCCCTCTAAAAGAGTTCCAAATTGAAGGCAGTAATACCGCTTTATAAAAAATCGAAAGAATTTCGTTTCGATTTTTCGTCAATGCAAAATGGCGGCCAAAAAATCGAAATTTTTTTTTTCGTTTTTTATGCGTTTTGTTCAATTTTGAGACGAAAAAACATTTTTTTTTTACACTGAAAATTTTCGTCCGAAATTTTCGACCAAAATTCGGAAATTTTTGTTGTTTTTTGTGTTTTGTTCAATTTTGAGACGAAAAAAAATTTTTTTTTTTAAACTACACCACCAAAAAACGAAAATTGGTCTTCAGACTGGTACTTTGACCTAATTATACTGTACTACCGGAGTGGGTTAAAAGCGGTGATGATTGCGAATGTGTAGCGCATATATAGGTCAAAAGATTCCCCATAGTTTGGAAGCACAATTTTGTTGCGTTTGCCTTCGGGCGGTCGCCAAAAGTACACTCTCGGCCTCTCAACGGTCCGTACACCCTCTTTTTGGCATGAGAATACTCGGCGTTCTTGACTCGTATAAGGCTTCCGTGATTCAAATGGCAACATTCACGGTCTCCTTTAACCTTTCCCCACCCCATGGGAATAAGGTTTTATTTCAATTGGCTTCTGATGGCTGGAGAACTACCACTCCGGTTCGGACTTTTCGACCAAAATCCGGAAATGTTTGTCTTTATTTTTTGTGTTTTGTTCAATTTTGAGACGAAAAAAAATTTTTTTTTTTTTTTTTACAGTACACCATAAAAACGAAAAATCGGTCTTCAGACTGGTACTTTGACCTAATTATACTGTACTACTGGAGTGGGTTAAAAGCGGCGGTGATTGAGAATGTGTAGCCCATATATAGGTAAAGATTCCCCGTAGTTTGGAAGCACAATTTTGTTGAGTTTGGCTTAGGGAGGTCACCAAAATACACTCTCGGCCTCTCAACGGTCCGTACACCCTCCTTTCGGCATGAGAATACTCGGCGTTCTTGAATCGTATAAGGTTTGTGATTGAAATGGCAACATTCACCGTCTCTTTAAACCTTTCCCCTCCCCCGGGGAATAGGGTTTTATTTCACTTGGCTTCTGATGGCTGGAGAACTACCGCTCCGGTTCGGCCTTGTAAAATTTTGAACCAAAATCGGAATTTTTTTTCGGTTTTCTGTGCGTTTTGGTCAATTTTGAAACGAAAAAAAATTCTTTACCTGGAAGTTTTTGGTCCGGTCTTCGGTCAGCTACTACGACCTGATTATACTTTACTACCGGAGTGGGTTAAAAGCGGTGGTGATTGAAAAATGTGTAGCCCGTATATAGACAAGAAGATTCCCCATAGTGTGGAAGCACAACCTTGTTGCATTTGGATTCGGGCGGTCACCAAATGTACACTCTCGGCCTCTCAACCATGCGAACACCCTCTTTTTGGCATGAAAATACTCGACGTTCTTGAATCATATAAGGCTTCCGTGGTTGAAATGGCAACATTCACCGCCTCTTTAAACCGTTCCCCCACCCCACGGGAATAGGATTTTATTTCACTTGGGTTCTGATGGCTGGAAAACTACCACTCCGGTTCGGACTTGGAAAATTTTCAACAAAAATGGGATTTTTTTTGGGGGGGTTTTCTACGCGTTTTGGTCAAGTTTGAGACGAAAACAATTGTTTTTTCACCTGGAAGATTTTGGTCGGGTCTTCGGACAGGTACTATGACCTCATTATACTTTGCTACCGGAGTGGGTTAAAAGCGGTGGTGATTGAAAATCTGTAGCCCGTATATAGATAAAAAGATTCCCCGGAGTGTGGAAGCACAATCCTGTTGCATTTGGCTTCGGGGGGTCGCCAAATGTACACTCCCGGCCTCCCAACGGTCCGTACACCCTCATTTTGGCATGAGAATCGACGTTCTTGAATCGTATAAGGCTTCCGTGGTTGAAATGGCAACATTCGCGGTCTCTTTAAACCTTCCCCATCCCATGGGAGTAGGGTTTTATTCCACTTGGCTTCTGATGGCTGGAGAACTACCACTCCGGTTCGGACTTGGAAACTTTTGAACAAAAATCGGATTTTTTTTTCTCGGTTTTCTATGCGTTTTGGTAAATTTTGAGACAAAAAAATATTTTTTGTTACCTGGAAATTTTTTGGTCCGGTTGGGACTGAAAATGTTTGATCAAAAACCAAACTTCTTTCTTTCGATCGCCACTTTGATCTGACGAAACTGTACTACGAGACGGGTTAAAGTGGCCGTAATTCAGAATTTGGATGTTGAGGCTCTTCCTCCACCTGTAAAACTATCAGACGCGACTGCCCAACCCCCACCCAACACACACCCATTAGTTGAACTCTACATCTCGGGCGTCCATGCCAGGAAACACGTCTGAAAACCATTGATCATTTTGCACCCGGCGACCTCAACTTCAGTGAACGCTGTACATAATTTGAAATCAAAATTTTCAGTAAAACCCGCAAACATTGGTATTCGCGTTTCTTTTAAATATTTAGTATTACTTAATCAGTCCTTGCTGACAGAACACCAATTCAAATGATTTGTTGTAATTTGTAATATATTCAAAAAAATATGCGCTTTTAGATTGTATAGTGTAGGCGTTAAGTGTCATTTTACGTTATGAGTGAAAAATCATTGAAACATTAAGGGTGTCTAATTATAAGAAATAACCCGACAATTACCTACCTGCAACTATCCATTTGCTTCCTAACATTCTGACATGGAAGCCAAAAGTAAGAGCACCACGAAGGCCTGGAATTAGTTGCTGTAGCCAAATTGAGGACTGGGAAACTCTGCCCCCCCCCCCCCCCCCAAAAAAAAAGGTGGGTGTGCGACGGTGGCGAACCGCGACCCCAATAAACATCTCTGTCGAAAATTTACACATTCTGTCGGAAAATAATTTCTGACCAGTGTGGCATAGACTCAGAGCCAGCAGCCGACGAAGCTAACAATTGTCCAATGACCTCCTATATAACTTTTGGAATATCATGATTGTCAAAGAACTCATTATTCAAGTCGGCAAGGAGATTTCCCAACACCAGACCAGAACCGAGACCGGAAAGTGCGGGATTTAGAAATGTCACACGTCATTACGCAGAGCCATGACAAGCCTCAAATGAGAATTGTTATCAGTGCCTCTTATTTAAAAAAAAAAGTCGGGAAGGGGAGCCTCCCCCCCCCCCCCTCAAATACCCTCCTACATCTCGGGGCTATGCACTTTGGATATGCCTAATATGTTACGGACTTTGGGTCCAAGTTTGAATTAGCTTTAGGTATACATATGCCCCCCCCCCCCCCTCACCCCACACACATGTCAAATTTTTAAATACTGCTGACTTCGAGCCTGGGAAGTTGCCTTCTGGTACCGCGTTTCAATTTCAGGCTTTCACCATAAGAGCTCATGGCATAGATAAATAACTGAGAATTATTCATCTACCCGAAGACCCTCAACGTACATGTAGATAAGAAGCAACAGGAAGGGTTGTGGCAATATGACCAATACCTGGTGGAATTCCTCTAAAGCGGATAACAGTATACATAAGTGTTTAATCTTGACTTTCGGCCTGTACTTGTTGTGGTCGTACAATCAAATCCATCAGGTTTATTGAAGAAGTAGAACTTATTAAGAAATGACATAAACTAACACTCCTCATACTGATTTGTCAGCTCCCACCCGAACCACCCCCCCCCCCCCCCACTCCCACCCAATTACGCGCTCGTTTTTTTTATTTCTGAACTCTAGATATTTCTTCTGCAATCGTGAGGAACCACGACATCACTGCCCATCATGTAGTGTTTCCGCCTCCACGCATAAGAATCGGATGCAAAAGCATTTGGAAATCTTCAAAAGTAACCTTCATTGAAACACTTATGGTAGCAGTTGTTTTGGACTTCTGAATGGGAATTACAACTGACATGGATTTACTGGCAAATGTCGTCCACTCGTTGACATTTAATGAGGTCGACATAGTAATAATGCGCAGTTTGGAATGGCTATGGTTGTTCCAATGTATGGAGCCTTGGCGGTCAGTACAGAATATCATTAGATGTGACCTCTGGGAGCTGGCATACTGCATAGAGGTCTTGCAATTATATCTTCTGCCGTCAGTATGTTGATAGGCTCATCAAAAATCCGTTTTTCTGTGTTCTCAATTTTGAGACGAAAACGCTCAGGAACTGAAAATACGAGGAAAATCCTGTGTAGTGTGCGGGCACAATCACTTCATCTAGTTAAAATCTAAATCTGCAGTCCGCAAGTGAGATGTTTATCTTCACCATTTGTGCCCTTACAATTTTGGGGTTTTAATTTGGTCTTTTCATTTGAACCTTGTCATATTGATTCTGATTTAAGTAGACTTTATGAAGTGCTACATCCTTTTTAATTCATGCATTTTAGTTTCTAGTGTGAGATCATGTCGGTGGCCTTGTTGGGTTCTAAGGTGAACATGACAAGTCAGTTCTGTTCGGAAGTTGCCGGGATTTTCTATCTTGACGACTATTCAAAATAGTGGAATTGCGAACAGAAAATTTGAGGTAGAGAATTTCTGATGCTACAAAAATTTTGCGAAATGTTATTTCCGGACAGGTTCAGCAAATGGCGTTCTCTACCTTAATTTCCCACACTCATCTGTCTGGCGGGGGGGGGGGGGGGGGGGGGGGGGTCAGTTTGATTCGGAGGCCTGTTTGAAAGTTAAATTGTTCCCAAGGAGGCCCGATGGTAGGAAATGGACCCTCTCTTCATTGCCCCACACCACCATCTTAATCCTAACATTCGAACAAAACTTTTTTTGACAAGAGATATGCAAATATACTCGCCCAAAAAAAGTGTGCATTGCAGAAATTGATCAAACTCCAAAAAAATAATTTCGTAGGTGTAAAGAGTGTTAACCTGTTCATGAATAAGTTATATTGAACACAAAAACAGCTTTCCCCGTTAAAATTGCATTAAAGGTTAAATGACGTGCTGCACGTTTGTGAAAAGGCATGTTTTGCACATGGAGAGTCTGAAAATTGATGCAGCAGTGTGATTCCTTGGGTATTTAAACACTAAAGTAAGGCCTTCCTATCGTTCACATTCAAACTTGTGCTGCTGTTAAAACGACTCCACATTAGCATGCCAAGATTGACAATGATTCAACGTCTCCTTGCCCTGGGTATGATTGGAGCTGGCAGAACAGAGGTTGCTCAGCATTTGAACTGCCACCGTAACACTGTAGACAGGCTAGTCCATTGACATGCACATGACGTTCGAGACCAACCCCGCTCCGGGAGACCCCGAGTTACCACCCCTGCACAAGAACGGTATATCCGTGTCGTTTATCTCCGGAACCGGCAACACACGGCAACGACGACAGCTAGGAACATCCCTAACCTGAGATGGATACATCCTCAAACAGTAATCAACCGCCTGAGAGAATACAGCTTACGTCCTCGAAGACCAGCAATTCGTCCGATTTTGACGATGTCATCGTCGTGCTCGACTGCAGTGGTGTAGAGTAGGGTTAGGGTTAGCCTACCCTAACACTAACCCTAAACTAACCCTAACCCTAACCTTTCGATTTCCGGTCGACGTCATCGGACAGAAAAAGCATGTAAAAAAAACGCATTCTAAAATCAAATAATGAAAAAGATCGCCTTCATACAGTATACTGTTATTAGATCGAGATTGCACAGTTGCCATATTCAATGCAAGGTATCATGATACCTGTTGAAATTTCTTAGAATTACGATTTTGTTTTTTGATGGATGTGGTAACGAGTGATTTGCGCATGTCTGTCGAGCATGGAAACCGTCTTCAATAAAAAATGCAGACAGTGTTGTCATTTTCCAAAATGCAGACCCATCGCTGTATTCGAAAGTGTTTTGAATGCCTAGCTTTGTTCTTGGATATATGAAGCCCATTTGGCCACAAGTTGTTCGGATGAAATATTATCAGTTCTGGTGCGAATACGGTAGCAGACTTCAAGGAACCAGTGGTGCCTACAGTCCACACTGAGTTGATTAGATATGTGTTTCGTATTCTATAGATCCCAACCTTCATTTTGGTGTATAATTTGTGTATATTTAATCTGAATTTCAGGAATATGAGAGGTGAGATATTTCAAAATAAACAAAATTCCATTACTTATATAAGCCCTTAAACTGATTTATCGTCCCTGATTCAAAATGGTGTTTTGTGAGAGGCCTTCAGTTTTTGACGCCATTTTGAAAGTATATTTTCACATGGGTTTGTCTTAACGGAGCTTCCCGACCTGATTCAAATTGACTTATCGTCCCTGATTCAGAATGTCGTTTTTTGAGATGCGTTCAGATTTTGACGCCATTTTGAAAATATTTTTTACACAGGTGTCTTTACGGAAATTCTGACTTGATTCAGACTTATCGTCCCTGATTAAAAATGGCGGCTTTTCCGAGGCGTTCAATTCTATAAATCATTTAGAAAATATTTCTTCACACAGGCTTGTCTTAAGTTTCCCCTCTTCATTAAAACTAATCGAGTTATCGTCCCTGATTGAATATGGCGGCGTTTTTTGAGGCTCATTCAGTTTTGGACTCCATTTTGAAAATATTTTTTCAAGCAGGTTTGTCTTAACGGGGTTACCGGACTTGATTGAAACGGTATTATCGTCCCTGATTTAAAATGGCGGGGTTTTTGAGGGGGCATTCAGTTTTTTACGCCATTTTGAAAATATTTTTTTACGCAGGTGTCTTGCCGGAAATTCCAACTTAATCAAAGTGAATTGTCGTTTTCGATTCAAACTGAATTATCGTTCTTGATTAAAAATGGCGGCGTTTTGCGAGGCGTTCAGTTTTTGACGTCATTTTGAAAATATCTTTTTCATGCAGGTTTAAGGTAACGGAGTTTTGCTACTTATCTGATTTGATAAGTGACTTAAAGTCCCCGATTCAAAATCGCGGAATTTTTTAGAGCTGTTCAGTTGACGCAATTTTTAAAATATTTTTTTAACGGAAATTTCGCCTTGTTTCAAACTTATGGTCCCTCATATAGAATTGCGGCGTTTTTGAGACATTCAGTTTTTGACGCCATTTTGAAAATATTTTTTCAGATTTGTCTTAACGCAGTTACTGGACTTAATTGAAACTGACTTATCGTCTCCGATGGAAAATGTCGGCGTTTTTTGAGAGGCAATCAGTTTTTGAAACCATTTTGAAATAATTTTACACGCCGGTTTGTCTTGACGGAGTTACCGGACTTGATTGAAACTGACTTAACGTCCCTGATTGAAAATATCGACGCTTTTCGATAGGCTTTCAGTTCAAGCATTCAATTTGAAAACATATTTTCATGCAGGTTTGTCTTAAAGGAGTTACCGGACTTGATTGAAACTGAATTATCGTCCTTGATTCAAAATGGGGGCGTTTTTTGAGAGGCATTCAGTTTACACCATTTTGAAAATACTTTTTCACGCAAGTGTCTTGACGGAAATTCCGAATTGATTTAAACTGAATTATTGTCCCTGATTAAAAATGGCGGCGTTTTGCGAGGGGTGCAATTTTTTCACAACCATTTCGAAAATATTTTTTTCACGCAAGTTTGTCTTAATGGAGTTACCGGACTTGACTGAAACTGACGATTCGTCCCTGATTCAAAATGTCGGCGTTTTTAGAGGCATTCAGTTGACGCCATTTTGAAAAGATGTTTGCAAACAGGTTTGTCTTGACAGTTTCCCCACTTGATTGAAACTAATGGAGTTATCGTTCCAGATTCAATATGGCGGCGTTTTTTCAGAGGCGTTCAGTTTGACACCATTTGGAAAAGATTTTTTCAAGCAGGTTTGTCGTAATGGAGTTACAGGACTTGATTGAAGCTGACTATTCGTCCCTGATTCAAAATGTCGGCGTTTTTTGAGAGGCATTCAATTCATACATTGGATTTGAAAATATTTTTTTATGCAGGTTTGTCTTAATGGAGTTAGCGGACTTGGTTGAAACTGATTTATCATCCCCGATTCTAAATGTCGGCGTTTTCTGAGAGGCATTCAGTTTTTGGCGCCATTTTGAAAGGTTTTTTTTTTTCAAGCAGATTTGTCTTAATGCAGTTCCCCCACTTGATTTAAACTAATCGAGTTATCGTCCCCGGGTCAAAATGGCGGGGTTTCTTGAGAGGCGTTCAAATTTAGACAGTTTTGAAAATATTCTTTAACTGAGTTACCGGACTTGATTGAAAATGATTTATCGTCCCCGATTCAAAATGTCGGCGTATTTTGAGAGGCATTCAGTTCAAGCATTCAATTTGAAAACGTTTTTTCATGCAGATTTGTCTTAACGAAGTTACTGGACCTGTTTGAAACTTACTTATCGTCCCTGATTCAAAATGTCGACGTAAAATGAGGCATTCAATTTTGGACGCCATTTTGAAAATATATTTTCATGCAGGTTTGTCTTAATGGAGTTACCGGACTTGATTCAAACAAATTAAATTATCGTCCATCATTCAATATGGCGGCCTTTTGATGCTAATTCAGTTTTAGACGCCATTTTGTAAATATTTTTTCATGCAGGTTTGTCTCCATGGACCTACCGGACTTGATTGAAACTGACTTATCTTCCCCGATTCAAAATGGCAGCGTTTTCTTGGAGGCATTCAGTTTTTTACGCCATTGTCTTAAGGGTGTTACCGGACTTGATTGAAACTGACTTATCGTCCCTGATTCAAAATGTCGCCGTTTTTTTGAGAGGCATTCAATTCAAGCATTCAATTTGAAAATATTTTTTCATTGAGGTTTGTATTTACGGAGTTGCCTGATCTGTTGGAAACTGACTAATCGTCCATGATTCAATGTCGTCCTTTTATGAGAAACTTTCAGTTTTGGACGCCATTTTGAAAATAATTTTTCATGTAGGTTTGTCTTAGCGGAGTAACCGGACTTGACTGAAACCGACTTATCATCACTGATTCAAAATGGCGGCGTTTTCTGAGAGGCATTCAGTTTTTGATGCCATTTTGAAAATATTTTTTCATGCAGGTTTCACTTAACAGAGTTACCGGACTTGATTGAAATTGACTTATCATCGCCGATTCAAAATGTCGCCGTTTTTTGAGGCATTCAGTTCAAGCATTCAATTTGAAAATATTTTTTCATGCTGGTTTGTCTTAGATGGAGTTACCGGACTTGATTGGAACTAACTTATCATCCCTGATTCAAAATGCCGGCATTTTATGAGAGGCCTTCAGTTTTTGCCATTTTAAAAATATTCTTTCACGCAGGTTTGTCTCAACGGAGTTTCCGGACTTCATTGAAACTGACTTATCGTCCCCGTTTCAAAATGGCGGCGTTTTTTTTTTTTTTTTGAGAGGCATTCAGTTTTTGAGGCCATTTTGAAAATACTTTCACGCAGGTTTGTGTTAACGGAGTAACCCGTATTGATTGAAACTGACTTATCGTCCCTGATTCAATTTTGAAAACAATTTTTTATGCAGGTTTATCTTATCGGAGTTACCGGACTTGATTGAAAGTGACTTACCATCCCTGTTTCTAAATGGCGGCGTTTTCTGAGAGGCATTCAGTTTTTGACGCCATTTTGAAAATAATTTTTTATGCAGGTTTCAACGGACCTACCGGATTTGATTGAAACTGACTTATCTTCCCTGATTCAAAATGGCGGCGTTTTCTGAGGCATTGTTTTTAACACCATTTTGAAAATATTTTATCAAGCAGATTTGTCCTAACGGGAGTGTCCCCACTTGATGTAAACTAATCAAATTACCGTCGCTGATTCAATGTGGCGGCGTTTTTTGAGGCCTTCAGTTTTTGACGGCATTTTTGAAAATTGTTTCACGCTGGTTTGTCTTAACGGAGTTACCGGACTTGATTGAAACTGAATTATTACTCCCGATTCAAAATGTCGGCGTTTTTTGAAAGGCATTCAGTTGATGCCTTTTTGAAAATATTCCTTCACGCAGGTTTGTCTTAACGGAGTTACCGGACTTGAAACTGACTTATCGGTCCTAATTCAAAATGTCGGCCTTTTTGATAGGCATTCAATTTTTGACGCCATTTTGAAAATATTTTTTCACGATGGTTTGTCTCAACGGAGTTACCAGTCTTGATTGAAACTAATCGAGTTATCATCCCTGATTCAAAACGGCGTCATTTTCTGAGGCCTTCAGTTTTTGACAACATTTTGAAAATATTTTATCATGCAGGTTTGTCCTAACGGAGTATCCCCACTTGATTGAAACTAATCGAATTACTGTCGCTGATTCAATGTGGCGGCGTTTTTTGAGGCGCATTCAGTTTTTGACGCCATTTTGAAAATAATATTTAACGGAGTTACCGGGCTTGAATGAAACGAACTTCTCGTCCCTGATTCAAAATGTCGGCGTTTTTAAAGAGGCCTTCAGTATTTGACGCCATTTTGAAAATATTGTTTCACGCTGGTTTGTCTTGAGGGAATTACCAGACTTGATTGCAACTAACTTATCCCCGATTCAAAATGTCGGCGTTTTTTGAGGCATTCAGTTTTTGACGCCATTTTGAAAATATTCCTTAACGTTACCGGACTTGATTGAAACTGATTTATCGCCTCTGATGCAAAATGTTTGCGTTATTTCAGAGGCCTTCAGTTTTTGACGCCATTTTGAAAATATTTTTTCAAGCAGGTTTTTCTTAACGGAGTTTCCTCACTTGATTAAAACTAATTGAATTACCGTCCCTGATTCAAAATGTCGGCGTTTTTAGAGGCATTCAGGTTTTGACGCCATTTTGAGAATATTTCTTCATGCAGGTTTGCCTAAATGGAGTTACCGGACTTGATTGAAACTGACTTATCCGTTATTCACAATGTCGGCGTTTTTTGAGGCATTCTGTTTTGGACGCCATTTGGAAAGTATTTTTTCATGCTTGTTTTAAAACTGACTTATCTTCCCTGATTCAAAATGGCGGCGTTTTTTGAGAGGCATACAATTAAAGCATTCAATTTGAAAATATTTTTTCATTGATGCTTGTCTTAATGGAGTTACCGGACTTGATTAAAACTGACTTATCGTCCCTGATTCAAAATGTCGGCGTTCTATGAGAGGCACTCAGTTTTGGACGCCATTTTGAAAATAATTTTTCATGCCGGTTTCTCTCAACGGAGTTACCAGACTTGATTGAAACTGACTTATCATAACTGATTCAAAATGTCGGCGTTTTTTGAGGCCTTCAGTTTTTGATGGCATTTTGAAAATATTCTTTCACGCAGGTTTGTCTTCACGGAGTTACCAGACTTGATTGAAACTGAGGTATCGGCCCTGATTCAAAATGGCGGCGTTTTTCTGAGGCATTTAGTTTTTGACGCCATTTTGAAAATATTTTGTCAAGCAGCTTTGTCCTAACGGAGTTTTCCTACTTGACTGAAACTAATCGAATTACTAGCAGTGTTTTTGGAGGCGCATTCAGTTTTTGATGCCATTTTGAAAATATTCTTTCATGCAGGTTTGTCTTAACGGAGTTACTGGACTTGATTGAGACTGACTTATCATCCCCGATTCAAAATGTCGGCGTTTTTTGAGGCATTCAGTTTTTGACGGCATTTTGAAAATATTCCTTAACGGAGTTACCGGACATGATTGCAACTGATTTATCGGCCCTGATTCAAAATGGCGGCGTATTTTCCGAGAGCTATTTAGTTTTTGACGCCATTTTGAAAATATTTTTTCAAGCAAGTTTGTCCTAACGGAGTTTCCCAACTTGATTCGAACTAATCGAATTACCGTCCCTGTTTGAATATGGCGGAGATTTTAGAGGCATTCAGTTTTTGACGCCATTTTGAAAATATTTTTTCACAAAAGATTGTCTTAACGAAGTGACCGGACTTGATTGAAACTGACTTATCGTCCCTGATTCAAAATGTTGGCGTTTTTTGAGGCATTCTGTTTTGGACGCCATTTGTAAATATTTTTTTCATGCAGGTTTGTCTTAACGGAGTTTTCGGACTTCATTGAACTGACTTATCATACCCGATTCAAAATGTCGGCGTTTTTTGAGGCATTCAGTTTTTGACACCATTTTGAAAATATTTTTTCGCATTCGTTTGTCTTAATGGAGTTATCGGCCTTGATTGAACTGACTTATGGTCCTTGATTCAAAATGTTGGCGGTTTTTGAGAGGCATTCAGCAATTTCTGACGCCATTTGGAAAGTATTTTTTCATGCAGGTTTCTCTTAACGGAGTTACCAGACTTGATTAAAACTGACTTATCGGCCCTGATTCAAAATGGCGGCGTTTTTAAGGCATTCAGTTCCAGTATTCATTTTGAAAATATTTTTTCAAGCAGGCTTGTCTTATCCGAGTTACCTTACTTGATTGAAACTGACTTAACGCCCCTGATTCAAAATGTCGCCGTTTTTGAGAGGCATACAATTCAAGCATTCAATTTGAAAATATTTTTTTATTGAGGTTTGTGTTAACGGAGTTACCGGACCTGTTTGAAACTTACTTATCGTCCCTGATTTAAAATGTCGGCGTTCTGAGGCATTCAGTTTTGGACGCAATTTTGAAAATAATTTTTCATGCAGGTTTGTCTAAATGGAGTTACCGGACTTAATTGAACTGACTTACCGGCCCTGATTCAAAATGGCGCGTTTTTTTTTTTTTTTTTTTTTTTTGAGACATTTAGTTTTTTACGCCATTCTGAAAATATTTTTTCAAGCAGGTTTGTCTTAGTGGAGTTTCCCCACTTGATTAAAACTAATCGAATTACCGCCCCTGATTCAATATGGCGGCATTTTTTTGAGGCGCATTCTGTTCTTGACGCCATTTTGAAAATATTCATAAACGCAGGTTTGTCTTAACGGAGTTACCGGACTTGACTGAACTTACTTACCAGCCCTGATTCAAAATGGCGGCGCTTTTTGGATTGGCATTCAGTTTCTGACGCCATTTTGAAAAAAATATTTTCATGCAGGGTTGTCTCAATGGAGTTACCGGACTTGATTCAAACTGACTTATCTGGCCTTATTAAAAATGGCGGCGTTTTTTTTGAGAGGCGTTCAATTTTTGATGCCATTTTGAAAATATTTTCTAATGCATGTTTTTTAACGGAGTTTTGTGACTTATTTATCTGACTTGACTGAAACTGAGTTATCGTCCCTGATTCAAAATGCCGTCGTTTGAAGTTAAATTTTTGACGGCATTGTGAAAATATTTCTGCATGCAGGTTTGTCTTAACGGAGTTTCGCGACTTGACTAAAACTGACTTATCGTCCGATTAAAACGGCGGCATTTTTTAAGATGCGTTCAGATTTTGACGCCATTTTGAAAATATTTTTATACGCAGGTGTCTACAGAAATTCCGACTTGATTCAGACTTATCGTCCCTGATTAAAAATGGCGGCGTTTTTCGAGGCGTTCAATTCTGTACACCATTTTGAAAATATTTCTTGACGCAGGTATGTCTTAACGGAGTTACCGGACTTGACTGAAACTGACTTATCGTCCCCGATTCAAAATGGCAGCATCTGAGGTGTTCAATTTTTGACGCCATTTTGAGAATATTTTTCACACAGGATTGTCTTAACGGAGTTTCCCCACTTAATTAAAACTAATCGAGCTATCGTCCCTGATTCAAAATGGTGGCCTTTTGTGAGGCATTCAGTTTTTTACGCCATTTTATAAATACTTTTCTCAAGCAGGTGTCCTGAGTTTCCCGACGTGATTGAAACGGAGTTATCGTCCATGACTCAAAATGGCGTTTTTTGAGCGGCGTTCAGATTTTGATGCCATTTTGAAAGTATTTTTACAAGCAGGTTTGTCGTTAATGGAGTTTCCCCACTTGATTAAAACTAGTCGAATTATTGTCACTGATTCAATTTGGCGGCGTTTTTTGAGGCTTTCAGTATTTGCAGCCAGGTGGACAATATTTTTTCATGATGCAGGTTTCTCTTAACGGAGTTACCGGACTTGATTGAAACTGACTTATCGTCCTTGATTCAAAATGTCGTCTTTTTTAGGTCTCGTTAGTTATTCAGGTGAAAATGTCGGCTTTTCAAGAAATGTTCAGCTTCTGATTAACACGGCCGAGGACATTTCGCATTTAAATTACCTCCTCTATTCACAATACTCACAATGTATATAGTTTCTGGAAGGTCTGAATATGGCCCTTTCTGAAGACAACTGTACACAACAAACATCTTACAATATCACTCAAATACACTCAGCCGAATGACAGTTGATGGCTAAAAAATGGCTCAAAATTCTCATTTTGGGGATAAATCTCAAATTTTCGTGCATCGATAGTGATAAAACTGTTATAGGAATTCCTGATTCCTCCACTGAGGATTTTACAGCATAACATGATCATTCTGACAAATGAAAAACATGGGTTTCTTATTCATTTTTTCAGAAGGCTTTCTCAAAGCAAATTTACACAAAAATTGTCCCATTTGTAAACTGCAAATTGTCAGGTCCCAAACAGGTCTGGGTTTGTCATTTAACACTTCCGTGTGACCTTGACCCCCCAATTGAAATGCACTTGACAATACAGTTTGAATCAAGACCATCAACAGATTATTTTGGCCATATCACCATTAATGAGAATTATTTACTAAATCCACACCACCATAAACTAAAACTATAGCTCAAAATCGTCATTTGGCTGAGGATATCCAATAACCTCGGAAATGACCTTTTAATAGGAAACGAGACCTTAGAGGCATTCAGTTTTTGACGCCATTTTGAAAATATCTTTTTACGCAGGTTTTTCTTAATGGACTTTTCGGAACTGACTTATGGTCCCTGATTCAAAATGTCGGCGTTTTTTGAGAGCCATTCAGTTTTGAAACCCTTTTGAGAATATTTTTCCATGTAGGTTTGTCTTAACGGAGTTACTGGAATTGATTGAAACTGACGTATCGTCACTGATTCAAAATGGCGGGTTTTTTTTAGGGACATTGTTTTTTACGCCATTTTTAAATTTCTTTTTCACGCCAGTGTTTTGACGGAAATTCCGACTTGATTCCAACTGAATTATTGTCCCTGATTAAAAATGACGGCGTTTTGCGAGGGGTTCAATTTTTTCACCATTTCGAAAATATTTTTTACGCAGGTTTGTCTTAACGGAGTTACCGGAATTGATTGAAACTGACTTCTCGGCCCTGATTCAAAATGGCGGCGTTTTTTGAGAAGCATTCAGTTCAAGCATTCATTTTGAAAATATTTTTTCAAGCATGTTTGTCTTAATGGAGTTTCCCCCACCTGATTAAAACTAATCGAATTACAGTACCTGATTCAAAATGGCGGAGTTTTTTGAGATTCATTGTTTTTTTACGCCATTTTGAAAATATTTTTTTATGCAGGGAAATTGCGACTTGATTCAAACTGAATTATCGTTCTTGATTAAAAATGGTTGCGTTTTACGAGGAGTTCAATTTTTTGCACCACTTTGAAAATATTTTTTCTCCCAGGTTTGTCTTAACTGAGTTTCCTGACTTGACTGAAACTGACTAATCGTCCCCGATTCAAAATGGCGGCGTTTTTTGAGTAGCATTCAGTTTTTTACGCCATTTTGAAAATATTTATTTACACAAGTGTCTTCACGGAAATTTCGACTTGATTCAAACTGAATTATAGTCCCTGATTAAAATGGCGGCGTTTTGCGAGACGTTCAATTTTTTCACAACCATTTTTGAAAATATTTTTTCACTCAGGTTTGTCTTAACGGAGTTAACGGACTTGACTGAAACTGACTTCTCGGCCCTGATTCAAAATGTCGGCTTTTTATGAAGCATTCAGTTTTTGACGCCATTTTGAAAATATTTTTTCAAGCCGGTTTGTTTTTACGAAGTTTCCCACTTGATTAAAACTAATCGAGTTGTCGTCCCTGATTCAATATATGTTGAGAGGCGTTCAGTTTTTGGCGCCATTTTGAAAATATTTTTTATGCAGATTTGGCGTAATGGAGTTACCGGACTTTATTGAAACTGACTTATCGGCCCTGATTCAAAATGGCGGCGTTTTGTGAGCGTGGTCATATTTTGGACGCCATTTTAGATTGTTGTTTTTTTTTTGTTTTTTTTTTTTGAATCACCTCTAGGATACTTCGACTTTATTGAGCTGTCGGAATTTTTTTTATTCCAAATGACAGTGGTTTAATTGGTCGTATATCCGACTCTATTTTGAAAATGTTTTCGCAAGCAGATTCAAATCTTAAGAGTTTCCCGACAACATAAAAACGTAGTTATGTCCTGTTGAATTAAAAGGTGTTCAATTTTAGAGGGCACTTTGATAAATTTTTCTTGCCCCGATTTCTCTTAACGGACTAGATTAAAACTGAGTTGTCGCGCATGATTCAAAATGGCCGCGGTTTGAGGCATTCAAATTTTGATGCAATGTTTCATTTTTTTTTTTTTTTTGGAATGGAATCTCCTCAACGTCTCGACGTTCCTTCGATTTGATCGATTACCAGTTAGTAATCTTGTTTGATTCCAAATGGCGGTGGTTAAGATGGGCTGAATATCGGACGACATTTTGAAAATGTCATTTTCTCGAGCAGATTGAAGTCTCATGGGAATTACCTGACAAGATAGAATCGAAGTTGTCTGTCCAGGTGAATTGAAATTTCACCGTGGTGAATTTCGGGCGCCATTATCAAAAAATCTTCGAACCTCCACACAATATCAACTGAGTTATCCAACTTAATTACAACGAATTTATCGGGCCTGAATTATTAAACAGCTGTGATTATTGAGAAGCAAAATTTCAGTCGCAATGTTTTCCCAGCAGATTTTCCGTGGTAACGAAGTTAATCGTCTGTTTTACAACTTAACGGCCTTCATTATTTCAAACTGACAAGATTTGAGACTCAATGAATTTTGGACGCCATTTTGAAAATGGACTTTTCGCATGCATGTAAAATTGTATTGGCGCAGTTACCTGGCTTAATGAAAACAGAGTTGTCGGTCTTGATTACAATTGCGACGGTTTTGAGATCTGAATTTGTTTGCCATTTTTAAAATGCTCATTTCACGGGCAGGTGGAATATCAGCCGCGTTACAACACCTGATTGAAGATGCCAGCTTTCCAAATCTCAATGACAATTGGACGCCATTCTGAAACTATTATTCTCATTTTGAAACGTCATTTCCACATGAGATTTATTTCACGCAGATTCATGTCTTAACGGTGTTATCAGACTTGATTCAAACTGAGCAATCGTCTTGGATTCAAAATGGCGGCGGTTGGTGAGAGGCGTTCATTTTGTTTTCACGCACATTTGACACTTCGTCCCCTGAGTTCCAATGTGTTCTATGTGCCAGTAGGCTGCCAGTAGGCCAGTAGGCACATAAAACACATTGGAACTCGGGGCACGACTTGCTATATAATAAAGTTTACTTTGAAAATATCCACCTCTACTTCATAAATTCAAATTAAATATACACAAATTATACAGCAAAATGAAGGTTGTGATGGAAAGAACGCGAAACAGAAATACAATCAACTCAGTTGATGGCGGACACCAATGGTTCCCGGCTATTGTATTAGTACCAGAACTGATTATAAAGTATTTCAGAACCCGGATCCAAATGTTAAGGACTATGTTACACCAAATTTCAACCAAAAAGCACAGTGACAAAACACACAATTGAAACATTTCAGATGTTTCATATCTGTTGGACCACGGCTATTTTATTAACACATCAATGATAAATGAAAAGACCAAAAATGGATTTTGAAGTGAGAAAAAATACTTTTAAGGTGCAATATAAGTAATGAAATTTTGATTATTTCGAGATTCTCACCTGATATTCCTTAAATTCAAATCCAATATACACGAATTATACATCAAAATGAAGGTTGGGAGGTACAGAACACGAAAAATATGAAATCAACTCATGGAATTGACAGCAGGCACCACTGGTTCCTGGAAGTCTGCTATCGAATTCGTAACGGAACTGATAATACAATATTTCACGATAACACAACGTGTGGCTAAATGTGCTTCACTTATCCAAGAACAAAGCTGGGCATTCTAAACACTTTAGGATGCAGCGATAGGACTGCATTTGGGAAAAGGACAACACTGTCTGCTTTTTTTTTATTGAAGATGAATTCCATGTTCGACAGACGTGCCCAAATCACTTGATACCATGAATTTCCATCAAAAAACAAAATCGTAATTCTGAGACATTTCACCAGGTGTCGTGATACCTTGCATAAAATAAGTCCGATCTCCACATAATAGTAAGCTGTATAAAGCCGATCTTTATCATTATTTGATTTTAGACGGGGGTTTTTCGATGCGTTTATCTTCCGATGACGTTGACCGGAAATCGAAAGTAAGAAAATATGTAAACAAAGCAGTCACTTTTGGAATTTACCCCCATGCAGCTCTGTCGCTGTGTTTTGAAGGATTTTGATGCCCAAGCTTCGTTTTTGGATATGTGAAGCACATTTGGCC